>WURS02023911.1:0-11856 GCA_011762765.2 Rhinocypha anisoptera | reverse complement strand
CCCCCCCCCGCCCCCACAAAAAACTATCAATAAATATCCCCCCCCCCCCCGCCCCTCCCCCCCCCCCCCCCCCCCCCCCCTACATCTCCTCCTCCTCCTCTTCCATGCCTCCTCCTCCTTCTTCTTCAAATCGGATCTATCCCCCGCTTCCCCCTAGCGCTTGATGGAAGATATTATTTTTATCTCTTAATTAACGACGGAATGACGAGAACTCCCCTCGTAATATGCCAGACGTCTGTTGAAAAAATATATACTAGTTGGGCAACCTATGCTTACCAACGCTCGTGCATTTTATTCGGCCGGGCATATAATTACCCCCGCTCCTCACGTACAAGTCTTCTTTTTCCGCGTTCTGAGGGATGATGAGAGGAAATCTACCTAGTTATGGCAACGGGTCTGTCATGCTATCGGTGGACTGGCAATGCTTTCTAAGTTTCCCTTCTAAGTTCCGCCTTTGAGCCATTCAGTGTTATATGGAATCGCGGGTTGTTTTTCCACACATTTCCGGGAGATGTACAAGGAACCTCTTTGATACTTTGTTTTTGGTGGGACCAGGAGGCCACCTGGGCGCGCTACTTCAACTCCATTCACGTCGTGTGTGGACAGAATATTTTTTATTACCAGTGAACGGGCGGGAAATTTTGGTTTTATGTTGCAGTAATAAATCTTCAAATATTAACGCGAGATCAAAGGTATTCACTAGCAGATGCTCGGAATATACCTTAACGATGAAGTTCCGTTTCCCTTTTATGCGCCAATTCCTTTGAGCGCTTTGAAAGTCATCACGGTAACTTGCCTTACACCATGTCGCAGCAACATGGAGATATTGGAGCCAATATACGCATTCAGATTGGCCTCACTTGCAGTTAATCTTATAAAAAGAAGAAATAACCACCAATTTTACACGCCGTCCCTATATGATGAAAGAGGATAAATAAAATCATTTACCTAAAATGCAACCAGAGTAACAAATATCAGAGCAGATGTCTGGCGAATAAAATAATTTACGTAGCTGAGTGAATTCGGTCGTTGGTTCGTTCAACCTGTGGAAAGGGAAAACCCTTCCGTTGATTTAACATCCATGATCACAAGGATATGATGTAGAAAAGAATGTATCTTAATATATTTATTATAAATTAATATTTCATTCTTTTAAACTTTGTGGTAGCGTAATGGTTGCAGCGCTTGGCTACTGAACTTCGAATAGAGGTTCGAGGATCAGTGATGCATTTGGACACCTCCAGCTAACACTAAACTAAAAATGAGTGATTTTCTGGATATTAAATATTTATGAGAAACTACTGTTGGTAGAGGGAAAAGAACTGCCGTCTCTACCCTTTGAGGGTTTTCACATGCCTTTGGCCTTAGCAGTAGGTGAGCTCTACCCTCACTGACACAACCTGACTAGTTTTGAAGTCGGTAAAGCCATTCTTCTAATGCTTTCTCCAAAATATTGGGAAAGTTTGCTATAAATATGGAAAAGGGATTTTTGATTAGGGAGCATTTAATAAACATAAAAATGTTATCCAGCATGTTAATACTAACGAATACGCAAAAATAAAACAAAGTACAACCATTAATCCTTTCCCTTTACCAACTGTGTTTTCCCAGGAAAATCTTGTACCCAGAAAATTCCTTTTTTCCAAATCCTATAATTTCATGGGTTTTACCATGAAAGCATTTAGGTGTCTATAGTCGTCATCAAACCTCGAACCATGGTTTATGGCTCAATAATCACACGCTATACCCACTGAGTTACCACAAAGTAGGCTTAAATCTAGGGTACCATTTTTTGTGAGTGTAACAATTCTCTGTTGATATCATGATATCATTAACGGAGGAAAATGTTTTGTGATATTGTGCTTACGTGTTACTTCTTCTCTCTAAAAATCTGTAGATCATTGATCAAGATTTATTCTGGTTTAACCTTCACTTCCTAATTTCTTTTTCTTTGTTGGATAATACGTACCTTTGTTGGAAGAATTTCGGAAACGCAAACCGTGTTGTTCCTAATTGGAGGTCGGTTATTCACTGACTAAGTATTAATGGAAAGCGTAGAAAGCAATTTATTGCATACTTAATACCCTCAAGGGCAGGAAAATATCAGAAAGAAGTTTTTTACGAAAAAGCTTAGTGGAGGAAGTCCGATAGAACGTTCGGCTTAGGCACAAATGAGAGAATAACTTTCTGGAAAGTAAAGATTAATAAGCAAGATATAGTGGATGATGGAGTGAAAGCGAGTTATAAAATTCAGAGATCAATATATTAATTGTCGGCGTATAATGCCACCAGGAAACAGAAAATATTGGACGAAGGGAGATTGGTTTTTGTAATTTGCTTCTACCGTCAAAGTAGTGGAATGGCCAACTGGAGTATAAGACAATTACAAATATATATTTCTCCGACGAATAATATAATGCCTGTACCAACAAAATGGATTGTTACAAAAGAATAAAGCGAGATTTGTCTAAATAATTTCTCAGGTTGTGAATAAAGTACTACAGCATTGCACATCGATTCAATTTAGCATATTTCTTTCACAAACGGTACTCATATTCTGGCATTAAGTAACATTTCTCCAATCAATCAATGATTCAGAATCAGGATTATAAATACGGAATGAATTATTTCACAAATTAACTGACGTTCAAGAGAGGGCAGAAAACTGGAATAGCCATCAATACCGAATCATATGACGAAGTTACGTCCCACTTAAAAGAGCGATTTACACTTCTTGTCACCCGTTCTAACATAGGTACACCTCACTGGATGTCAAAATTCATATTCGAATGGTAGTATAGATAGTTTTGTTTGTACCCTCCGCTGAAGGCTATGGTCGTTTATAACTTCCTCAAATCCAGGAAAAAACAAACAACACGGCACGACACCGGCATGCCGGAGGCGGGAATAGAACACACAACCTTTCGGTTTACTGAAAAGCTTTGTACCCAACTAATTAACCCGGCAGGAGAATTAAGTTCAAATTATAACACAGAATTATATTTTTAATTAATTTCGGTAGACGAATTGACGAAAAGCCTGCTGAGCTAACCTTGAAAATGTGATCCATAATGTTCGAGAGCTGGTGTCGTTCGAAACGAAGAAAAGCTTATTCCAAGAAACAATAAGGTTAAGGGTCTAAAAACAGCCCGACCAACTTCGCATACCTGTAAATATTTGTATAATACGTCAGAGAAAGGAATCACACAATGGAATTTGTTTCATGCGGTTAATTGATGGCCCAAAAGAGAAGCTCACGAATGACGGAAAGGTGGACGCTTGGATTTAATGGAATTTGAGGAAATTAGCAAGGAAGTGGAAAAAACAAAAGTTTGGACAAACTATAAGATCAACTTACGTCCACCAGGGAGACAGCGGGAGTTCCAAAGGCGCGAGGAATGTTGCTCGCTTGTTCCTCTCCATGTCGACGACATAAGCGAACGCGAGGCCGAGAAGTGAATGCCTAGAACACTGTTACGTTCCCTGGACGGGAGCAGTCTCCCGAGACTAGAAATCCTCATCACGAAATCAAACTCGTTCCCTTTTGACTTGCCTTCTTCCCGCGCCAGACCCGAAGCGACCGACAGTGTCCCAACCATCTCTCGCCTTCCCCCGCTGAGGTTCCGCATTCAGTCGTATCCTCCCAGACCTTCTTTTGTCCAGGAAATCTGTTGTGATCAGAGCCCCTCGATCCCTCTTTTCCAGACCTCCAGTAATATTCTCTCTCTCTCTCTCTCCCGTTCTCCTCCTCTACACCACCTCCCCCCTTCCCCCACGCTTCCTTCCCCTTATCTGGTGCGCCATCCTTTAGCTATCTCTTTCGCCAGCGTTATTTACCTCACCCCATCCAATCTCCTGACGCAGAGTCAATCTACCGAGGGGCGCAATTTCTCCGATCCCGTACCTCGTCACCTCCCTCCGGTACGAGACGCACACTCGCTCATCTTCACCGAGGTCGGCCGTCGCTCGTTTCCACACACCGCGACCCCATCCCTCCCACCACACATCGACGCGACGCCGCGGTGAGTGCTTCTTTTCTCTCTTCAAATGGACGACCTCTCATCGCTCACTTGCCTGGGAGATACGCACCATGATTTCTTCTTTCTCCAAGGTTGGCGAATGGAGACAGACGCCCCTTACCACTGCGTCAATAAGGGAGTTGTTGAAGGAACGGTGGGGCAAACTATCTCTCTCTCTCTCTTCCGAGATTAGCTAGAGAATGGTTAGTCAGATAGGATAAATTGTGCAGTATAGGACAGAAAAAAATTGGCTAGGTAAAATTCAACGCAATATAGAGCGGTCCTGTGCTTTGGTTGAAGTTATCAACATGAAATAATAATGCCGCTCTAGATTTTATGAAATAATGATGATTAAAAAGTTAAAAAAAGTGAAAAAAATCAATTTTAATCATCTCATTTTATACTGTGAAACAGTGACATTATTTGAAACTATTTTTTTCTTTATAATAGTAATATATTATAGCGAAACTTCTCCGTTTTGTTATTCATCCAGAAATGCAACTCAGAGAATTTCATGTTACAAATTATCTTATTCGGTTTGAGTAGTCAGAATCAATTAAATTTGTGTTTCTCAATATCTAGCTTCAAGTAATATGTAACAGATAGGAGAAAATATACGTTTTAATGACGCTTAAACTAATATAATTTTTCAAAAATTAAAGATATCGTGAATGCATGTCCTAATTACATGATGCATGGGAAACTACATTTAGCGCTAAGAACCACAGACAGATTGGTGGCGCCAAAACCCACAGACAGAAAGAGTTACAAGATTTGTACTTATGTGTGTCTATTATAAAACAAAGCGCTTGCAAGTAATATTTTATCAGGATCATAAACTTAAGAATTGAATTTAGTGATGTCCAAGGTAACCTACCAATAGGACATATCTTTTTATTCCCTAGTAATATCCCTATAAATTCTTTTGCAGTTCCTTTTCTAAGTCTGGAATGCCGTTTCCTCCCTCTACCCGGTTCCCTAACATTCCATCTGCTAAACTCATAAATTCCATTACTTCATTAGGTATTTCTGTAATCCACTTTTTCGGCCTTCATCGGATTTTCTCAAACAACTCTATCCTCTCCAGTTACACCGAATAACTTGTCAATTGTCTTGCTGTCTCCAAATTTTTTCTCCCCACCAACCTATTGAAATCCTCCAATCTACACTCAGCCGCCTTTCTAAAATAGCTAGAACGCTAGAAGAATTTAACGCCACACTCTACAATAAATCTATCACCATTCGTTTCTTTGGGATTTTTACTAAATTCTCTCTCAATAATTCTCTCCTGCCTGTATATCCTTCTTTTAAAAACGGAATTCCACTTCTAATGTCATTACTACTGCATTCGTATTTCATAAATTGCGAAAAAGTAATAAAAAACATTCTCTATTTTCGCTATTATAGTTCAATACTTAACTTTTTCCTTATGCTTTAACGTGATTTATTTTAATTTCACAATCCCTCATGTCACTGATATACCTTTAGTATAAACTGATTACTTTAATGAAATACGAACTAAAGATCGCAAGTATAAATTTTTAACTGAATTCATTACCTTTACAGATAATTTTACGAATCTTTACCAGTTATCTTTCTTTATTTATACACATATATATGTATATATACATATATCTATATATATTTATATTCTTAATATGTCGTGTATCCCTCCAGGCATTTCATTAAATTCCCCTTTACTTGTCCATCGCCTTTCCAGAATTCCCAAAACATGCCAAATATTTTTCTTTAAATTGAAGGTTTTTCTTTTTCCATATCATTTCCAAAAGTGTAAAAACTATTCTCCTAATATTCATTTACATTGTTATTTCGTCTGATATTTTTATATTCAGCAATATTCTTACCACTCTCTTAGTTCTATGGAAAAATAATACCACACAGCATCCTTCACACAATGCTGTTTCTGTATAGGATTAATACGGACCAACGAAATTCTGTGGCTAATGTCCTTTTCCATAAATACTAACCACAAGACCCTGGAATATAAGCTGCTATATTTACCGAAAACCTTATTTTTAAGGTATACAAAAACTTCGTTATTATACTTAAATGTGCTTTTGTTTCTCCTAACGTTACGCATTGAATCTTTAGGCTGACTCTGTTCACAACTACTTCCAATTTGATTTCTAAAACTAAACTGACAGATTTATTTATAACTTTAAAGTACCGCCACGTACTTGTACTTTCTCGCCTGAATCACTTTTGATTCGATTAATAGTTTCCTGTCAAGGTCCGTATTCACTTATGTCGTCATTAATTCTATGCAAATGCAGTGGTTCAATGTTTCCTTTCCTTATTACGTCAGTTCATCCTGTCCCTCTGATTTATTTAATTACTAGTAACATGTTTTCCACTAGGCTTACTTCACCTATCTATTTATCTAAAATAGTTTGTCATTTCTCTATTTATATATAATTCTGCCTATGCCCGTATTCCCGCTTTTCTCCTTAATTTTGATTTTTACACCTTCGTAATAATTCTTTCTTTTATCCTAGCATTTTTATTTCTAATTGCAAATACCGACCGTATTTTGTTATATGCATCTGGCTAATTTGGCTAGCATTTTAATTTACTCACACCTTTTATAAATTCTATTTCCTCATCTTTATATTTATAGTGTTTTATCGCAGCACAATATGAAGCAGCAAGTTTAAATTATGCCTTAATTTTAATTCCCATTAAAGGCTAAGTATTTTAATTATGTTTATATCTAATAGTTATTGCTTTCATCTTAAAAACTATTTTCTTAATATTATTTCCCTCTAATTAAAGTGAGTGATTTTTTCCATTGATACTTTAGACCAGCTCTTAACCACAATACAAAATACTGTATCATATTACTAATATCCGGTTCTCAGTATATCTATGGTGTAGTCCATGGTATGGTCCATAGATTTAAAATAGTATTTCAACCGACCGAATTGAACTTAGGTTCAATATGTGCAGTGAATGTATGACACATGAATGCACGACACATCGACGATAACGTTAAAATGAATTAAGATATAATCACATTCAGTAACCTTAATTTTAAAAGTAACCAAACCAGAGTCAATAGCAACGGTGTATTGTTTTTGTAACAAATGAAAGGAAATTTCAAGCACGAGAATTAAGTGAAAAAATCTCTCATTTTATCGACAATGAAGGCCGACCGCGAGCATGACGGTGTAATTAATGCTGAGCCAATGCCCGAGCATAATTATGCTTCAATTCGCGCACTTGAGAGTTCGTTTAAATGTCCTCCTCTTGGAAATACTCGATATATCCTTATCTACCCCACATCTTGGTGGGACTCCAATTCCAGGAAGCGAAATAAAATCTCTTATGTGGAACTTAAAGAATGTCTTCACGATTCCCAATATCTTTAAGCGATATACTTCCACCACGCAACTCCTTTACTTTCTCTCATTCCCTCCATTCTTTTGTTAGCTATCCACAGGGAAGAGCTTCCAATTCAGTCCATTTTTCAAATAACTCCTCAGAACAATGTAAACTGCGTATGGGCAACGTTCTCACAAATCCACTCGGAGCTCCGAAGAATTGATTTTGCCGAGAGCAAAGACTCACTCAATGCCCAAGTCATTTCATTGTCAAAATCTCTTCTATCCTTCTTGGAAAATCTCCTAATACTTACAAAATGCAATTGAAAATTATGTGGAATGGTGGTGATCACTTCTATGGATTTCTTCAAGTAAATCATCTTCTAGTTTACTTATTTTTTCGATACTGGTGAAATTAACGATCCCATTACTCAACTTTCATTTCATTCCTGATATTTATTGATTAATAACTCTTTCTAAAGTGGAGTCCAAACAAGATTATATTTTTATGATTTAATGTCTCAATGAAACAGATGTGAAATGTTTAAAGATTCTATTTTTATTTTATTTTGATAATATTGTTAATAATAAAAAATTATTGTTATTTTTTTACGATTAACGAATTTGCAGTCCGAAGAAGGTAAATAATGCAAGGCTGAGGTAGAAAGAATGCTTTCATAATTCTCAAGAAACAAAATTAAAATCCAAATTCGTGCCTTTTTTTTACTCCACTCAACAGAGAATAAGGATTAAAACGACTGAAGCCATTATAATGAAAATGGGTTAAGTAAGTTATCGCAAAAAAATTACATAATTTTCCCATTTATTGAAATACTGAGAAGATTTCACTAAGTTAATCAGATACCTGACCCAAGATCCGTCATGCAGGCAAGGAGTGTCATATTACAAACGGTCAATCAGAAAGAGTAGTGGGAGAATCTAAAATTATCCCAGGATGGCTTAATAAATGTCATAAAGGTATAACATTAATAAAGAAGAATTAATCAGATAAGTAGTTTCCTGTTATTATTCCTTACAGCTCGAATTCTACATAGTACACACATGAAATTGGTTTTTAATATTTATATTTATCAGATGATTTGAAGTAAATGAAAATAAAATATATTTTATAGCATTACAAATGAATTTCAACTTTCACAAATATTGAGTAAAATTTATACTAATAAAAATTGGTATTGATACTAAAATGGGACTTTCAAAAAAAAGTTTTTCTTCATAAAAAAGTATATCTATCAATCAGTTTAAGCAAATTTAATTTCAACCGCCGTTAAGCATTTTAATACATAGAAATACTAAAATCTCATAAACGAGTAATTGATAGTCTATAAAATAAGATACAAGACCTACTCCTACTTTGAGGAAGTTATCCCCACTATTTAAGATGTAATGCGATTAAAACATATGTATGATCTGAATCCTATTCCACTTAAAAGAAGACGCTTCTATGGCCTTAAGTAAATACATGTACGATGAAATAGGACAACGAATATCTTCATTTTTGCCATAAACATTTCTTCAACACTTCTTTGGGATATAAGTAAGAAGAAAGTATGCGATTAATTACAATTAATCCGTTCATATTTGGTTAATTTATTATTTTCCGTAATGTATATATTTATAATTAATGCTCTGTCACTCATATTGTATATATATAGTTGACATCAACATTAATGATGCTTTATGCGAGGTGTAGGTTTGCATTGCAACAGTACCTAGCAGCAGGGCTTCAATTGTATTTTTAGATGTACATGAATTCGTTGGCCTGGAAAAGTTTAAGATATATATGTGTTTTGAAATAAACCAGTTTATATATTCAACAATTGAAACAAATATGCGAATTTATTTATATAAATATTAATTAAAAGTTCCACATTTTGGACTTCACCTAAAAATTTCATATTTCTAAACTACATACATCATAGAGCTCGGTGAACTTTAAAATTATAAAAGCATTAAACTTTGTAACTGAAAAATTGATGAATCTTCATAGTAGTCCAATTTCTCTTTAATCTTTACTTTATAAATGAACTCCAAACCTTGCGTCACCATCTGGAGCAGTAGGTCAATCTCGTGGATTGGCGTTGCGCTACGGAGCGCCTGATGACCCAAGTTGGCTAAGTTATACGTAAAATATTATTTCAAGAGTTGCTGTATCTTACAGGCGATATCAACCTCTCCAATGATGTTTTTTGTAATGTGGACAAGTTGGTCGTTTACCGTCTCCTGCGCCATGAGAACAATTCAGGAGTTGAGAGTTGAAGAACTTCGTAGAGTTTACAGTGGAACAAAAAAGTTATTTTTTGTTTTAATATAGAATCTGTCACCAGTGACAGTTCAAATAATTCTGTATAAGTGGGATGTATGAATGAGAAATTAATGTCAATTTCCGACATTGTAAATTTTTATAATTCTTTAGAGCCAAAGAACCTGTTAATAATCAAATAAATAAGGATATTTACAATTTCCACAAAAACAAATCTTTTTTATTTCCGACTAGTTTCGGTGTACTACACCATTATCTACTACACCATTATCTAGTGATAATGGTGTAATCCACTTGATAATGGTGTAGTAGACCGAAACTAGTGGGAAATGAAGAAGTTTTTTTAGTGGAAATTACAAAATATTCTTATTTCATTGATTATGGATGGTTTCCACCATATCACACCTGACTCTATTTAATTGTTAAAGCTTGTTAATAGTTTTGCATTGATAATCCTGAGTGATAATAAATGCAAAATGTTAACATTTTCGCCTGGATATTTTTGTTTGTTACCAGTTCTAGCAGGTGGAGTAATGATGAACTCAAAATTGGAACAAAAGATATTGTACCACGACCTACATAAGTCCCTATTATCTCTTCATACTTACTGCCTACAATCATTCAACTACTTATCTAAAACACTTATTCTTTTCCTACATCCGCGTATGTTATCCAACCTTCTCCATCTATTATCATCTTCAACCCATCGCTTTTGAATCTCTCTTCCATCCAAATTATTCCTGCCTTCTCCGGATTTTCCCAACAACTGCCACACTACTTCCCCGCCATCACAGCACTTTTTATCCTGCTTTACTTGCTGTTCATTTTATTTTCTCTATCCTCCGCAACACCCGCTTCTCAAAAGTCTAACCACTGTAAAAGGTATTTTTAGAATGGTTGTACGTTGCTGAATAATGCATGGAGGTATCAACATTTATTTGTGGAAGCCGTTATCAAAAATAAGGGCAGTTGTCATACTATGGTGGAACTCGAAGAAGGTTAATTTAGTTTCTAGATTGAAAAATAAAAAAAAAAACTTTACTAACCATCTCCGTATCTTTATCTAAGCATTGCTTCAGCCAAGAGCCGAAAACAACAAGCAGTACATGTCGTCTGTGTATGGACAATGTTCATACTTTCCCTCAAAAATTGGAAAAGTGACGGTCTGCTGGGAATGAATTACTTACGAGGATTGGATGAAAAGGACTACTTAGTCCTTGGTTTTTCAGTAAGTAGCGGTCAAATTTTTCCTTTCGCCTGTTTCCCTCCAAACAAGGAGAAAAATACGTCACGAGAAGAAAAACGTGAATTCGGACCCGCCGCTGCTCGACTCCTTATCAATCACTCGCGAACCTTGTAATTCCAGACTAATCGCCGAATCGGATAAAGCATATGAACGGTCGCAAATGGTAACCGTGGTCCCATTACCTCCACGGATTAGACTCGGAAACAGGACTTTCGAATTCATAAGCTGGAAAGAGGGTCGTTTTCGACCCACAAATACGATCACAACGAGGTTAAGATATTTTTAACATTTGGACCACCGCCTCCGCGTTCGATAATGACAGGAATCATGCAACGAACCACTTTCGATCGAAAAAGAAATTTCTTCACGCAAAAGCCCGTCGACGGAACTTAAAAAAAAACGCCGCTTCCGAAAGGAACATGTTAATAATTAACCGTAACGTCTACGTCCTCCCATGAGAAGAATTCAGCGACGAATGTTGGACGGGGATCGTTGTGAAAATGATTCGATCGCGAGGAGGAAAGGGAAGATGAGGGATCGGCCGTGAGAAAAAAGTTCCTGGGAGAGAGCCCCCCTCGACTGACACAAATAGACACTCAGCCGGTGCCACGTCAAAAGACACAAAAGAAAGATATTGCGATGAGTTAGTGTTTGGTTTCGTTACAGAATGACCAAAGGGATGCCCCATTCGGTAAATGAAAACAGCAACGAGTTCTGAATGAAAAAAAATGGTGGTTCGCCCGTGTACTCTCCTCCGCCCACTTTAGCTTTTTGTGCGTTGCCCTTTTTATTACGTTTACGCGAAGGGCTGAGTAAAGGAGGAAAGGGGCGAGCGCGGTGGAGGGGGGGAGGGGAGAAGAGCGAAGAGGGAGAGGAGAGTGCTTTCGCCGCTGGGGTGGGGTTCGTGGGTGACCAAGCCGACAGAGACGGTCAGGAAATGGGGGGGCAAGTGACGAAGTTGGGGAG
>WURS02023900.1:0-11856 GCA_011762765.2 Rhinocypha anisoptera | reverse complement strand
TTTGATTTATTGAGTGTTTTGAGGAGGCGTGGATGACTTGATCGGTACATGTGGGTTTCCGGTAAATAGAAAATTGGCAACACCAATTTTCCATTTACCGGAAACCCATATGTACCGATCAAGTCATCCACGTTGTTACAGTAGAGTCCCCTTGAAGTCCTTAAATATTTCTATTGTAAACATAAAGCCTAACAACTATAGAAAAGGTTATTTTCTGAGCATTTTACTATAAAAATAATTTATTTATTAATGCCTATTGGATACAATAAAAATTGTATCACTAAAATTCTAGGTGAATTTTATAAACAAACTCAAATCAGAAGTTCTCCATGAAACTGATAATAAAGAAAAAGTGAATAGTGAGGGTCAATCATTAATTTTCATAATTAACAAACAGAAAGTAAGCAATTTTAGAAAGAGAAAATATTTTGCTGCAATGAAGAGGGATGAAATACATTTATATTAATTGAAAAAGTAAATCAATTTCACAAAGTTGAAAAGACTTAGCCTCTAAAACTTACGTTTCAATTTTAGTCACAATGCCAGATTCATATTCTGGAGTTTTGTCCCCAACATCTGCATATAAGGATTGACCTTGGTTTATTTGAACAGTCACTATGAATTCTTCTAAAATGGACCTTACAGTTCCATCATCAAAATCAATTATCCAGCGGCTACCCTTATCTCTTTTTCTCACAGTACCAGGATAATACCACTTGTCTCCAAATCTTCCAAAAACTAATGCTCCTGCAAAACATTTGTTAAATTATCTCACCAACCAATACATTTTATCAACATTTTCAAAATTAATATAGATGTAACTAACTTTTATCAAAACATCTTATTTGTGGCAGGCATATAAAATATCTTGTAATAAAGGAGTACAGTAAAGATGGAACTACAGTATTTTAATTATTTATTTAAAATTAAATAATGGAAAAGTTTTTAAAATTCACTGATGCATTTTTCCGAAGAATCAGTGTGGAGTTTAATCTTATATTTTGTTCTTTATATTCAATTTTTAATACTTGGTAAATGATGCATGAACATAACTCTAGATAAAAATTCTATTCCTCCAACAATTATTTGAACTTAGTCATGTCTTACTAAACCAGTGTTTTTATCACACTTAGCAGTAAAATTGAAGGCTCAATAAATTGCTAGAAAATCATAAAAAACACTTAGAAATCAATTATTTCATTAGTCAGACATTTTTGATTGTCTGTTGTAGATTTAATCATATTTTAATAATGTAATCAATTGTAACTGAGTCATATACAAAAATGATTTCATGAGTATATTAACTTCATCAATTAAACTTGAGAAAAAAAATAATTGAATCAGTGAATTCAAAAACAGTAAAAGTCCAAAAATTTGACTTTTAAGACAATCACCAATGAAAGTTTTAAAAATGTGATATGTGAGACCCTTAGACTTGGGAGGCTTTGCCACCCACACTAATACACCGATACAAATTTCATCAACTTGTACTGTTCTTAGTCTTGACTCATTCATCTTCATATCTAAAGCAATTTTATAACAAGAAATTAAAATGTCCAAATTTGGACTTTACTGTTTTTGAACTCACTGATTCAATTGTGTTCTTACCTTCATGAATAACTCCCTCCATATGTTCTGCTTCAAGGGTTGACAATCCTGGAGTACTTGGATTTTTTATCTCTACCGCAGTATGGGCTGGACTTCCAGGATGAGCAGAGTTAGCACTTTTAGACTCACTGCAATTTTCTGTTGAAGTCTGGGATGAACTAATGGTTTCAGAAGATCGAGCTGACTTCCTTTTAGTCTGTTTAGGCTTGGAAATCTTTTCTACTGGTATTGGCATAATGGTTTGAGACACCGACTTATTAGCAGAACTGGCACCTGTCTCTACTGATGATTCAATTTCATCTTCATAAGGTTTTTGGCTACTTTGTGAAGAGCTTTGTGGTGTGCAAGTCTTAGTGGAAGATGAAAGTTTTCTCTTTGTCCTCAATGAAACCCTCTTAGTCTTTGGCCTTCGAGCAAGATAACGGCGACCACACATAGTCACTTTCACAACTTCTTCCACATCACTTTTGACGGTTGCACTTAGTGAACCTTGAGTTGAAATAACATATTTATAGGACCACTCCTCAATTTCCAACTTCATTTTCTCATTCAAATCTAGGGAAGCCCCAGAATTCCCTGTTGCAGATTGCAATTTCACTCTTTTTCCAGTTTTTATGTCAGGTATAATTTCTCTTAGGTTAGGAATTTTTTCATCACCAACACCTGTGGGTAGTAATGGTTTTGTGAATTTTGGTAAATCCATGACTATAGGGTTAACTGAAATTGATATTGAAAAGAATAACATTAATTAATTGTATTAATATTGGTGCTTTAGTATTTTTCATTCAAAATAATAGTAATTAAAATGGAATGTAAATTGAAACAATAAAGTACAATTTCAGAAAATAAATATAGCTAACAGGTGCACAAACTCCTTCACAAGTCTGTAAGTTGGTTATTCTATCTTAAAAATTATGGATAACTGAAGTTATTTTTAATATACTCTATCCATTTTAAATACAATCTAATCTTATATGCATAAAATTTAGTATCACAAAAGTAAATAAATGCTACACTTACGGAGTAAATCACTTCCAGAAGTTGAACTAGAACTGTGAGAATACGTTGACATAATTGATGTTCTTTTCGGTGGTAAAGAAAACAATTTACTTTCCCTGTAAATGATATACTCTATTACCTCTATAGTATAAACTAACAGAAAAGTAACTTTACACAATGTGACATCAAAATTTAACAAATTTTACCAAAAGCACTTGGCAAGAAAAAGCAGTAATCCAAAAGTTAATGAAACAGTTGAAAAATGGTACATTTTGCCAAAATTAAGCATAAACATTAATGTAATCTTTCCATTTATAGATGTCTAATAACTTTTCACTTAAGAAGAAAATTTATAATGTCGAAATAATAAAAATTACCACAATAATGAAAGTTAATATCTCATTAACTTATTAGTAACATTCTTTTTAAAGTGTAAATGATTACCTAATTCACGTGCTGATAGGTATGTCATCAATATAAAATTAATTAATAACTATTACAATACAACTGATCAAATTACCCAGATGTACTCTGAGGAGAAACAGCAGGAGGACTGGAAATGTCACCCATGAAAGCAGAAGACTTGGACTCCACGCTAGAAGATTTGGATATATCAGAAACTCGACCACCATATTTAATTTTTGTTTGTTCCTTCAATGGTTCTTGTCTGTAATCAAACATCTATGAATAGAACAAAATTTTTTACATTAAAAATTGGTCAAAGACAAAAATTTTTTCCATATAATTTAAAACTAATTACTTAGAATATAGTAGCTTGCATTATCCCAAAGGATAATACTATTATTTCAACTGGTGAATTATTGGAAAAATTATCCACCTGCCTTTGCTCTATATTACAAGTACTATTTTCTAACTACATATAATAAAAAAAAACTCGGTTAAAGAGCAAGGTGGTCCACACAGCTTCATGATAATAATAATAATATCAATGTGATGGATTTCTAAAAACAGAAGTATTATAAAAAATAAGAAGTGAAGTGATTGAAACATTAATTTAGGAAAGACAATGAGAATTTATGGCAAATATATCACCTATAGAGATTAAAATGTAACCTTGTGTCAGGCAGCTTGATAGTGAAATAAATTTAATAAAGCATATGATATTGAAGATAGTCCAATTAAATCACTCTAGTTTATAGGAAAATATTTAAGGGAAGCAATTTTAGGAGCATTTATGAAAAAGGAACATGATTACAACACAATTATGCAGGTTAATTTATATCTTGAAGAAAATAAGTTCTCTATCCATTTATTTGAGAACAGATTTAAAATGCTATTGCAATTCTTCCTATTCAATTACAGTTCTTCTTTAGTGTGACCTCAGAAATATTAATTAATCAGAAGAAAGCATGATTACATAAGCTAAAAAGTAAGGGTACCCATATATAATAAGACTATATAGCTATATTCCAAACAAAAAATAGACAGCTATGTGGTATGGAAATTAAATAACCAGGCTGGTGTCAAACAGCAATCGTGCCAGGGCAGGTTTGAATACGTCTGTACTTGCTGATGCTTGCCCCACCCTGAGCTCGATGGGCACATTTTTACATCACTCAGTCTTACTGCAACAATTGCCTGTCAAGTCCTTGTGCTAGCTTCTTGTCTAAAAATGCGAAGTGTTCAGATGAAGCAACGAGTCGACCTCAAGTTTCTTGTGAGACTGTGATAAATTGCTACAGAAGGTCATGCCATGCAAAAGGAAATGTATGGAAGTGAATGTTTATCATGCACACAAGTTTTTGAGTGGGTTAAGGAAGATAGTCAAATGACCAAAGACAATCTGTGTCCTGGACAGCCCTTAACATCATAAACGGTTGACATCATCCAGAAAAATGGTAAATTGATCTGCGAAAATCGTCATCTGAGTGTCCAAGCTCTTGATGAAAACTCAGGAATTAACAAAGAAAGTGTTCGTCAGATTTTTCATGAATCATTGAACACGCAGAAAGTTAGCATAAAAATGATGACAAAACTTCTTACTCCAGAACAAAAGGATGTTTTACCAAGACAATCCGCCAGCCAATTCTTTAAAGGAATTCTTTGCGAAATATGGCATCGTGTAGAACACCCACTGTACTTGCCCAACTTGGCTCTGTGACTTTTTTAATTTCCAAAGGTCAAAGAGCTCGAGGGGACAAGATTTCACAGTGTGGAAGCAGTGAAAGCAAAAGCGATTGAGGTTCTTAACAAGCTGACAAGAAGTGAAGTTCCAGCACTGCTTTGAAAAATGGAAAATGCATACGGAGGATTGTAAGGATTGAAAAGGAGAGTACATTGAAGGGGATATTGTAATGTAATTGGTGATCAATAAAATGTTTTGTACCACCAGTATGGTTATTTAATTGCCATACCTCGTATCATGTCTAGAAATGTCTACCCATAGATGATCATCCAATAGATATCTATAAGACATTTAAATGATGTATATAATTTAATATGGATGAGGTGATTTTAATATATTGCAGAGGTTATTTGCAAAATTTTATGATTAACGTTTTCTAAATGGTCATAATTTGAAAGATCTGATTTTCGTAATTTACTTGCATATTTCTGAAAATGCCAATTTTAGTTTCTGGGAATTCCTTAAGTGATGTAGGTTTCATCCCACGCCTCAAATAGATACTGTATAGATACACGTATATCTATAAGATTTTCTAATTCTAATACATATATCTAAGATTTCTAATTGATAGATATTGATGATCCTATAGATATCTATTAGACGTATATTTATATGTAGCCATCGTTACAATCATCTTCACTTTTAAAATGACACAGTAAATATTCCTTCCTATGGCTACTTATGTTAAGTATCCAAAAGAAGGAATTTCTTAAAAGCAGTAGTAAGATTTTTTTCTAATTAGAATATGTTTTTGGTGTTTTTGTTTTTGTATGATGTTCAATAACTTATAGCAGAATAGAAATGAACAATTTGAATAAAAATATTTGAATCCGGCAATTCACTAAATATATAATTTATATACTAGAGAAGGTAATTATACAAAAAAGTTCGTTTTAATGTTATTCAACACTGAACTACTAGATATTGGGTTTGTAAGGGAAGGATACATCAATGCAATATAGTAACTGCGACTGTTAGTTGATTTACAGCTTTCGGTTATTAGATCTTTGAAATCGTATTACAAGCAGTCTACACTTGAAGAGACTTCTAAATATTAGTTATAGCCCATTTCAAATGACTTGGCGTGTGAGATTGCAACTGCACATTAAGACTGCAAAACTTCATGAGCTTTGCTTCGAAGTGCTTCTGCATCCACCATATTCACCTGATTTGGCACCCAGCAATTACTTCCTGTTCCCAAATATGAAAAAATGGCTTGCTGGATGAAAATTCACAACAAATGATGAAGTTGAAGCTGAGACAGATGCTTATTTTGCAGGGTTGAGCAAATCATTTTTTACTGAGGGCATTAAAAAGTTGGAAAGTCATTGGACTAAGTGTATTGATTTGAAAGGAGACTACGTTGAAAAATACATTTTCTCTTTTTTGAAAATCGGGTTTTTTATTTGTCAGGCCAATAACTTTTAGAACCCCCCCACGTAGTATGATGGCATATTTTTATTTGTACAATAATAAGCTTATTTTAGCACATCTAGTGTGAGTGCTATTTTTTAAAAATAAATAACTTTGTAAAATAATGTGACTTTGTTCACAAACCCAATGTCTTTTGTCAATAATCTAAGTGTGAAATAAAATTAAACCTAGAAATGTTTTGTATTTTTACTTTCTGAAGTACATTCTAACATCCCTTACTACCTTCAACAAACCATTGACTCTTTGAGTGCCCCTTCTATCCACCATTCCTGCCTTATTTGGATTTAATATAGCAAATGCCTCTCCTCCCCTACCATTCTTAACACTTTTTCATTTGTTTTCCTCTCCATTCACCTCACCTTCTCCATCCATCACCCACATCTCAAAAGCCTCCAATCTATGTCATCCTTCCTGATGGACCAGATTTTGGATCCATATAATGATACACCTCATATGAGGGTTTTTACTAATATTTTCTTCAATCCTTATTCAAAGTTCCTCTCATCAACTCGCTTTTTGCAAAGGCCTCTTTTGCTACTGCAATTCTTCATTTGATATCCAGGCCACTACATCCATTTTCCTCTATGATCCTTCTCATATAAGTAGACTTTTCACCTATTCTAATTTATTTACTTCTAGCATGATGTTTAGCCTAGGCTTCTTACTTCTTGTGAATCTCATTACTTTCATTTTCTTACTATTACTTTTAATCCCAAACTTCTCCCACTGGTCCTGTAAAACACTCAACAAAGTCTGCAGTCCTTTGTCAGAATGACTGACTAGGCTTTGTCATCAGCAAATCTGATTGATTTAATGAGTTCCCCATCAACTTTTACACCTGACTCCACAGTTTCTCATGCACTCCTTTCCTTTTCCAAACAGATTACGTCTGGTATTTTTTTTTCTAAGTGTGTTTTCATTTATAAGGTGTCACTTTATTAATTCAACTTTCTAAATTTTTTCTTCCACATACCCACTCCTCCCATTCATAAAATGTATACTTGGATAAACACAACATCCAGCACTGGACCTAAACTGAGTCTGCCATCTTGGGGATAGCCAGTTGGTATATAAGTCAGAAGGCCAACCTGGTTGGCATGTTGGAGACTACCAAGTTTCTAAATCCATAACTCCACCAACCATAAAAAAATTAACAGCTTAATTATTTTTAAATGAATGAATGCTCAAAGCCAAACTTATATAATATCATGAATATATTTACACCTGTCCAATCTATACATGCTGGGAAAAACATCTATTCTAAGTTTTTGTCCAGAACAAAATTCACATTTGTATCCTTCTGTGTGACTTCAAGGTATTGACAATTGTGATACCCTGATACTACTTTGTGATAAGGAAATTCACTAAAACAGAAGAATATGGACTAAGCGTTGAAATTAGGTACTCTGTTCTAAATTAGTCAATGCCTTGTACTATCAGTTTGCATTATTTCATACATATTTTATGGTTACACAACCAAGATATTAGAATTTCAAGTAATTTCACTGACTTTCCAGGTTTCAAATATTTTCTCCCCTTTTCTTTAAGTTTCTAAACTTATATTGAAGTGACCCCACAAGAAGAAACCATGGCAAGAAGACTTGGTATTCAACGACTATGATATCATGCCAGAAGAAAGTGTGAATGCCATCCCAACTCAAAGGGTGGAAGGGAGCCTGACATGAGACATCAGACTAACTGTAAAATTTGTATTTAACTTAAGTTTGGATCAATAATTCATAGTTTCTGAGAATATTACAACTTATGTATACTGTAACTGTTTACCAACTTAACCAAAATTCTAACTTTCCTTGAGCTTCAGTATAAACTTCTCTCTCTACAAAGTTAAAAATATTAAAAAATCATTCAATACTTGTCTTCATTTTCACCTTTCCATAGTGTTTATCTTTTGATTGATAATGTGTGATAATGTTGCAGTAGTCCAAGTGATTCTGTTACTCATCTCCTGATGTTTTTAGACCCTTGTGAGTAATATTCGCCATTACCTGCTTCTTGTAACTGAATTCAGTCTTTAAGCATAACTCAAAAGTTTACATACCTCTAAAAGCCTTGTCTTTGAACACTCCTTAGTTTCAACATTGATATCAGTGCACACATGGATTAATAGCCACTGATGGTTCTGCAGAGGACCAGGATCTCCATTTCTCTAAGAAAAAAGAATATTTGGTTTTTATAACAATTATAAATCTCATTATATAATAGACCTATTAAATATAATATTTACTATTCAAAAATTCCATTACCAAACAAGGTGCAACAACAACAAAGTGCATAATCTCACAAGCATGGTTATATATATATATTCATTTTCAAAAAATCTATTTGCATTTTTTTCTAATGAGACATGTCATGATGTTTTAAGATTTCTATAATGAAATACGAGAAATCCTGAAATACTCACAATTAAGTCAGAGGCAGGGTCACCTATACAATCAGCATCCTTCTGGTTGGGTTCGGAGGTGTTTTTCATTTCAGAAATGCCTGCCATTACACTTCCATTAGATGACTCAGATGGTTTATCCTTGGTACTTTCTTTCATTATCTTTAAATTTTCCTCTACAGATCTGCCTGCTGATGGTTTGATGGGAATATTAACCCAACTCTTTGCCTGATCATCTGACAAATACTCTGGAGAAGATGGTCTTATTGCTTCGCAGCTACTCTTTTCCCCAGACACATCACAGTCTGTCACAACTTCAAGACTTTGATTATTGCCAGCATCCTTTTTTTCAGCATCCTCTATATTTTTATTGGGCCACAGAGTTGGATCATCAGGGCATCCTTCATCCACCTCCATTATAGTACTCATAGCCCCACTGAACTTGCTTTCTTTGTCTTCAGTAGCCACAGGTACAGTGGATGAAGAAGGCTTCCCAGGATCCAATTGAGATTCCTCAGAAGGAGTCATCCGCAAAGTAATGTCATCTTCAGTGAATTCCTCTGAATTTGAAATCCTCCTCAATTTTGCATTGTCACTTTTCTTCGGAGACTCAACAGTGAGATGCAATTTCTTGGAGTAAACAGTTTTTTGAGAGGATGTGGAAGACTGGGATGAGTTACATGATGATCTGGAAGAGTTGGATCGGTTAGAAGGTGAGGCACAATGCTGCAATAGCAAACTTGAAGGTTTAGAGCCAACAAACTCAATGCTCTTCCTTGGTTTCTTCTTAACTTCAACTATTTCCACTTCTATATCCCCATCAGAGTTATAACACACTGAAGGGTCTTCTTCTTTTGCCACAATTTCATCCAATTTTCTTTTTAGTCCACTTTTCGGCCTCTCTGTATTGTCTTCTGCTACATCATCAAGACGATTTCCTTCAGAACCCTTATATAGAGTTTCCTGGGACTCATCATCATTTTCAACATCCAGTGACTTATCAGGTCCCTTAGGATCAGGATCACTTGCCTCCAATATAACAGGGTTCTGTCTACCTCCTTCTTTCCCTGGGCTCTTAGTAAGGCTTAAGGATCGCCTTTCCCTATTCAAATGTTTCTTTCCTCCAGACAATGCTGGTAACAAGGTGTAAGATTTCATTCTGTAACATAAAGGTGTTTAAATAAATGTTAGACAGGAATAAATCAACAGAAAAACAATATTATATCAGCATTTTCGGTTATGGATGAGTACATAGAGACCGACACATCTTTAATAGCCTTAGGGCACAGTAATTTAAGTGAACTAACAACTTTGTGGAAACATCAAACATGATTAGTACTAGCAAAAGAAAAAGCATACAAGAAAGTAAAAAACTAGAGGGTTTGAATTCCTTCAACCACCTTAGATATAAAATAAGATAAGGTGAAACAAAATAATTTTCAAAAATGCTGAAGAACCTAAAGCACAACTACCAGTGTTAAAACTGGAAACTGGAAAATATTGCTTACTTTTTTCAAGACACGCTGTGATGCAGTTACAGCTCTGGGGTAATGGGCAGGGAATAAAAAGGGCACTTATAGTAGAAAGCCATGTCTCACATTATAGAGTTGAAAGCTATACAGTAGAAGTCCGCTATAGCGAGTATGGCTTATAACGAGAGTGTTGCTATAGCGAGTGATCGTTTTGCGTTGGCTGGTCCACATGTTAAAACATAGGAAGTTCCACAGGTTATTACAAGTGATCACATTTGCACTATCACTATAGCGAGTAGATTTTGCTGTGGTTGATGTTCGGGTTGCATAACTCGCAGGATTTGAACACTCGTTACATTGGCATCACTAGCGAATCTACATTGTAAGGGAGGCTTTACGATAGACTTTGGGGTGATTTTATGAGAGGAGACTTTGCGGTTGCATGCCACAGACTTTCCTGGGGAATGACTCAACAACTTATCTTGGAATCAGTGCTCGTTTGTCATTTCCTGCTCAAGTTGTTTCAGTAGTGATTACCAGGTTTTTCAGAGGCTCTTTGCAGTTGCAACAGTTACGATAAAGAAGAAAAGAAAAGCCTTAAATTTAGAAACGAAATTTGATATCATTGAGGCTTGTGGAAGAAAGGATGCTAATAAATCTGAAATCGGCTGCCAATATGGCTTGTCATCATCAACTTTGTTCACTATTCTGAAGAATGAAGAAAAAATTATGGCTGCCTATACATTAGAACATGCAGTGGGGAGTAACAGGAAACTGTGATGGCAAATAATACTAAATTGGAATCAGTATTGTTTGATTGGTTTTCACAGCAACGTTCAGTCGGAGTTCTAATCTGCAGTCCCATGCTCAAAAGAAAAAGCAAAAGAGTTTGCCATAAGAATGAGAATAGAGAATTTTGAATGAACTGATGGTTGGTTAAATAGATTTAAAGGAAGAAGAGGGATTTCACTTCATCACATCAGCGGTGAATCACAGAATGTCAGCTCCCAAGCAGTGGAAGATTAGGTCTTGATCCTAAATTCTATCATGGAAAGATACGAGGTAAAGGTAATTTATTTATGAGGGAAAATATTCTGGAAATTAGTGTACGTAGTCATTGACTGTAATTGTTATACTATTCATTTTGAATTCCATGTGTTGATTCGCTCCATTTAATATATATGTAACACAGATGAAACAGCCCTCTTTTATAATTTTCTGCCAGAAATAACTTTGGCCGTGAATGGTGACCCATGCAAAGGTGGAAAATGTAGCAAGGAAAGAATAATAGTTCTCCTCTGCACAAACATGAATGGAGCTGACAAAATGAAGCCATTAGTCATTGAAAAGTCTGCACACCCACAATAATTTTTCAGCCAGCCAAGTATTCCATGCACTTATGAGTCCATCGCAAGGCATGGATAACATCCTAACTTTTTTAAAGTGGCATCGAGCTTTTGATGCCAGAATTGGAGGAAGAAATAGAAGGCTTGTGTTGTTGGTGGATAACTGTCCATCTCACCCAAACTTTAAAATGGTGAATGTTGAACTAGTGTTCTTACCCCCCAATTGCATGAGTTTGTTACAACCACTACATCAAGGCATCATTCGTGTGCTAAGACATCACTTTCGATCAATGCTCATCAATTCATTAATGCGAAAATTGGCAATTGCAGAAAAGAAGCTAAAATGGAATGTACTAAAAGCAACTCATGGGTTAGCAGCTTAATGGAAATAAATTATGCCTGAAATAATACATAAATGTTTTGTGCATGCAGGACTCAAGAAAAATGCAA
>WURS02023889.1:0-11856 GCA_011762765.2 Rhinocypha anisoptera | reverse complement strand
CATCGCCGAAACCGGTCGTGCATTGTAATTTTTTATTTGTGGAATTATAAAAGTTATTTTTTAAAAACCATCAATCAGACAATAAATAATTTTTTATCGATATCAAGCATGCCTTTTTCAAAAAATAATTATCAAAATTGAAATATAAGGTGATTATCGTTTTAAACCAGCCTTGACTGCAACGTCTTATTAAGAGAATCCGGTAGAAAACTTCAAAAATAGGACCATGGGATGGCATATTGACACTGACTATCAGCTATCTTGTTTCTAAATAATGCCATGTTTTGCTTTTTTTACAGCCACATAGTAGGAGTGTAGTTTCCCACTATGTTTACAATATTTGAACCAGAGTAAGGCATATTTTAATACTTTATCTCCCAGATGGTCATCTACTGTTACATGGTCATTACTTCCTCACCATATTTTAATAATTAAAATTGAAAAATAACTAGAAGTACTGATGTGTTGGTAGAATATTGCAAAAAATTCTTTGTGTCAACAATTTAGGGGGAAATAGGTTATGTACGTATATGTCAGGAAAATGGATGATTAAATCAACGACATTCTGTACAAAATGAAAACTCTATGGCCAATATTTTGTAAACTAGATTACTATATGAAATTAAAAGAGTAAATTCTGATGGTCGATCATATTCAATTTCATTATTCTGCTCCTTATCTTTGAAGGATTAATTTTTTATTTTATAAGGAGAGAAAATATTTTGAAGGATAATTAAGAAGTACAATTCTCGTAAAATCAAGTGCACTCATTTTAGTTGCTTTTCCCTTGGTGGTATTACTAAATTAAACTACTTAAAGAAGCATAACTTCCAATTTGCATATCGAACTAAGAGTTCCAAGTTTTCCTTTATATGTAACTTGTGTATTTGTTAACACCTCCCATTGTCCTGCAGCTCGTTCCCAAGTAGATGCGATGCACGACGACTTGGAAACGACTTCTGTTATGTCTTCCCTTAGGCAATCCATTGCGGTTAACGATTTTGCTTTTAAAATTTGAGGAAAAGAGAGAAAAAGAGGAAAATTCCACTGAACATCCTATTTTTCCCTCTCGTCTTCCTGGATCTTATAGCACTCGCCTTTCCGTTCGTTTAACGGATTAGACACATATCTTAAAACGTGCGACTACTTCTTCTCAAAGGTATTTCTTCCAGATACAGACATGGACGAACAACGTCATTTTAACCAGATAGTCCTAATAGCCCATAGGGATTTTCACATCGGAATATTTCAATCGCCTACAGAGAATCTCTTCTACGGGTGAAGCACATTAATTCTTATATCAGTATTATTTCTATCATATATAATTTTCATCCCGAGAAGGACAAAGAAATATCAAAACTTCATTAATGTGGAAATTTCTCAAATCAGAAAATGCAAATTTCTCAAAACTATCCTAAACTCTACGATAGATTAACATGTCCTCTTCTATCAATGGCCAGAGTTTTGTAAAGTTTGTTACTAAACATCTTAGAAACTCCATATAAACGCTGAATAACATAAACGATTCATTTAAATTATAATGTTTGGTAAGAAGAAATCACAAGGACTTAACTTTCTCAGACTTACGCCGAAGAAATTTCTTGGAGTCTTGTAGTGCATTTAAAACCACTTTGAAACTCATGTTTATGATGCGAATTAAACCAATTATATTGGGGAGCATCATTATTCCCTACTTGTTCTAAATTACAATGTTTTAAACCCCTTCGAGAGCTATTCTCTCTTGTCTCTCAGTGACTGAAATCATCCGCATCCGGAGGAACATTCGCCAGATTTGACAGAGTATAAAAAATTTAGCGGCATTGGTCATTAAATTCCTGAAACACTGACCGAGGCAGATCATGGAGTCGGGTCACGTAGTCCAGCTCGGTGACCTCGAAATCCGCCCATCGGGTAGCAGGGGTCCTTATCGCAGGCTTCTCCATTTTAGCTGCGTTAAACGAAAGCGTGATTCACGCAAAGTATATCAGAGACGTCAGAACGGCAGCATTGGGTCAGTCACGATCTTTAGAAACAAACAACACCGGCCAAAAAGACATGCCTTTTCCTTCGGAGAAGGAAATATGTAGGCAGTTAAGTCAATCCGTAAGAGGCACCGGGACCTGCTACTTAAACGCCGTACTTTCCGCCGCATGGCTGTCTAAACCGTCTCCATATGTTATGTTACTTTATGGTATGCTATAAAATAATATACGGAATTATTTTGAAGGATAAGTATTATTTACAATTTACAATTCTCGTGCAATTAATTTCACTCGCCCACTCATTTGCCTTGGCAAATCGATAACCGCGTAACTGAAATCTAGAGAATTGGTAGCTCTGACAATACATCATTTCATAATATCTAATTCTTGAATTCTGCATTGGACGACTTTTAATTAATTTTATCTATCGATGGCAGAAAAATTTAAACTGTGAAAAGAGACAAAAAATGATTGAAACCAAAGTAAATTATCAAGGAATTCTTAGAAGTAGCATTTTTGTTTTTAGGGCGCTTCGACGGCTATGGTCAGTTCGCTCCTCTTCAATTCACAGAAAAACCCATCTGGACAAATACAACACCGAACCCGCGGACTTTGGATTAGCCGGCGAGCACGCTACCCTCCAGGCTAACCCGGTCGGCTCAAAGAATTCATCTCTGAAATTGGATACGTTATCCGGTTCTTCTCCTAGTCGGGAGGACACGAGAGAGACCTTTCCCTTGTCTTCACGTATTCCTTTCTAGTCTTTCATTTAACCATTGTAGTTCACGGAGTATTATGTCGTATAATTAATCTCTGAGATGGAGTTTTTCTCTTTATTCAAAACTTGATTAAAAAGAACCCTTAATTACGCTTGTGAAAAAATTAGAAGCTGAGATAAAACTGGAAATTTGTGAAACAATAGAAAAAAGTTTTTTAAATCAATTTATGAGGGAATTTGTGTGCGATCACGAGTTTTCGATGTGCAACCCATCACTAATAGATGGTGGCATTTGGTTTTAGATTAATTTCAGTTTAAATTCAGCTTGAAGGAGTAGGTCTTAATGGTGTAAATTGTGGAAAGCCGGCGATAATTGGATGATTCAGGTCGATTTTTTTCTGTTTTGCTGATTATGTTCACAACGAATTTCTCCCCACCCAATTTGTCCCTGTCAACTATATCAACTGTTAAAAGAAAAAGGAATAACGTACTACGTATTCTTCCACTATCTTAGTGGAAAAATACGTAGTACGTTATTCCTTTTTCTTAGAAAAGGATTTCCACATAGTTATGCCTGAAAATATAGAATATTATCTGTTGTTTTTCAGTGGTAATATGATTTAATTATTTAATGAGAAGTGGACATCCAAATTTGATCAGATGAAGAAAATCCCTTCATGGAATTATGACTCAAGAGTATATGCTGAAAAAAATTTTCAGAAGTAAACTTTTTGTTGAATTAAGAAAATACAATTCTTGCTTGCCTTCATTTGAATTATTTTACAAAAGATTTGAACAATGCTCTCTAATTGTCTCACAAAGTCATATTATTCTAAATGTTTCTCGCTCAAACTAGGCATTTTTTATCCTTTTCAACGCATGGTATTTAAACATTCTCTATTTTGTTTGATAGTTTTGTGCCTTGGTTTCTTCTACCATAAATTTGATATATTCCGTGGTCGTATACGATGATATAGATATTTCCCTTGGACAGAGACTTCTATGAAGAATAATCCCGCATAATTGTCATTTCGTTATCTTGCCAGTAGGATGCAATATCTTTAGAGATATATGACTTTCCAAATCCCCACCAATTATGAGATAAAAATATAAATTAGGAAACAGACAAGCAATTCAATTTTCGCTTATTGCCTTTCATTTCATTCATGAATTTAAATGGCATTTATAGTCATTTTCTTTGATGTCATAAATTAGGATATTTGCGTAGCGTGGCGCTAGGGTTACAGCCGGGTTCATAGGACTTCAAACAAGGACACTTGTTTTGACCACCGGTATTGCAGAATTTATGTCTTTATCTCTCACGCTTATGTTGAAGATCAATTTGAAAGGCTTCCCCCATTAATGTACAAGAGAGTAATTATAGGATCCCATGGTCATTACCATCACAACAGTTTTATCATTACACGGAAATGTAAGGTCATATATTGTGTATGGTAATAATGGCGTCTGTGATGAAATTGAAAGTCTCCATAACTCTCGTTAGTTATCAATAGTAGAGAATTTTTGTTTTCCAGCTCATTTTTGGTCTTCTCTTTAATCTTTTTACTACCCGTGAAAAGGATTTAAAAAAGGCCGATAACTCAAACTTTGTTATCTACTAAAAGTTGAAGTTTAACATTGTAAACATCATTTAAATGATTGACTAGTAAAAATAGGAAAACAATTGTCCTTTTATATGACTCAAATGGTGTCTGACAGGTTGAGCTTCAGTGTGTGATTGCATCACTAACATTTTATTATGTAAATGGATGAAAGTTATTTAGGAAACGTATGAAACTTCAATGTCATATATTCTGGCTCTAATTGAGCCCTTTTCTCGACACAGAAGAGCACGATCAAAAAGGAAAATTCAATGTTGTAACCTTGTCACCGCATGAGTTCTCGGCCGACCTTTAACCCGCGACCTTCTCTCAGGACAACCAAATTCCACATAGTGACGGTGTTCCCCAGAATGTCCTAGTCACGACACGTAATGTTGATGCGTGGTTTATCCAAAGTCACTGAGCAGTGACGACAGAGTGGAATTGTGCAACCCTCATAGGCAACATTCCTCAATGGATGGGCAAATGAAAGAAGTGAAGCCACCGGCCTCTTTCTCGGATGGTTGATGGAACGCCATCGGCAAACAGAATGCACCGCCCTGCGAATGAAGTATCAAGCAAAGTGCGACGCGACGCATGGGTGGAGGACGCGAATGGCTTCTGATTGCCGGCCTCCCTGTGTGTACTACTGGCTTACGAAGTGACGGGGTGATCCCTCCTCATTGGCGCGTTGTAAAGAGATTCAGTGGCGATAACTTTTTCCTGTGAGCACTTCAGAAACGTCCCTCGCGACCCTCAGCCACTTCTTCCTCTCTTTCTCACCCCAGACCCACCCTCACTATTTCCCGGTGGCACCGTGCCAATATTGTAAGAAAAATTTTTCCAGATGATTTATTTACTGTGCCTACCTTACCTCTGTGAAATATCTGTGAGTATACCTCTTCCATTCGAAATGGAGATATCGTACCACAACTGTTAATAAATTCCGTTATTTGGTAACAGTTAAACTATTTCTTTTTAATACCTATTAGTCATTGTTACTCTGAAAATATTTAATGATAGTTGTCCTTAATTTCAAACGTATGTTACTTATAGATCATGTCGATTTCTGTTAAATAATATCATAGGTTTCTAGTATTTTGGAAAATAGTTATATTCAGCATGAAATTGATATTAATTCGGTATCACATTTGATTTTCGATATATTCATTTGTTTCATTTAAAATCACTACTCTTTTCCTGCCTCGGACTCGCTTACCTGAAATTCTTCTTTCATTCTCAGCCTTCGACATTACATTGCACCTTGATATCCATTTTATTCACTTTCCCTTACTTCGTCGGATTCTTCTTAAGATCCATATCTAACACCGCTTCGTATTTTCCCCTTCCATGCACTTTATTTATTCATGTTCTCCATTTACACATCTCAGCAGCCTATAATTTACATACACATTTTTCCTTAACTTCCATATTGTTCGATTTCACAATACTATGTTCTACTATTTTTATTATATAAGAAATCGTCTTCGGCTCTTTTAAATAAAACCCCCGCCATTCATTTTTACTTAGTCCATTTTCTTACAAGATAACACATGGAAAAGTAAATTGGCCACCTTGTTCATTGTTTGCTCATGCTTTTCAAGGCTCCCATTCATTTTGTTTTCGTATAATTCATCTTTATAAATACCATGATCCTTCCTATGCCCCCTCCACTGATCTATTCAAATATGTTTATATGTGTTTTCAGGATTGTAAGCCCTTGGCTGACTCTCTATTCATCCTCGAATCCAAGACGAAACAATTAGTCTTCCTTCAGTCAATGAATGTGTTCATAGAAATTATCCCGCCCAACTTCTATCAAATATTTTAGTAAACCCATTGAAATGTTCTATTCCGAATCCTTCATGCATTTCGTTTTACTTAGTACTTGTGATAGACTGTCTGACATGCAAACAGGACCTGGGCTACTTAAATCTATATCTCATACCCTTTCAATACCCAAAGGTGATTATTTAATTTTCTTACTGTAAAGACCCTCCAGATGTACTTTCAATATCTTTTTTTTTGGCTCTGTTAAAGGATTTCCATATATGTGTACCAATGTGATATATGGCATACATGTGTATGTACTATTATGTGTAAATATTGTTAATATCAATTAGAATAAGTGACTTTCCACTATATATTGAACCCTTTAATATTCTTAAGTTGTTTTTACTCTTCAGCCTTGTCTTCTGTTTCTTTTCCTATCCCACCATCTGATTCTCTGTGTGATTGAGTAGTTATTCTACTTTGATAAGTCTATAGCAACATTCAATATAAACATATGTATTGTTAAAGCTCCAACTCCAGGAGAAGTGTTTACTTTTCATGCAAAATCAATAAAAAGTGATCATTTCATTAATTACTAAGTCATAATAAACTTCATAAATACATTAAGTTTATTGTGATAATCAGGAATAATTTCTAAGGTTAATTAGTTATTCGGTTGAAATATATGAAGATCGTCTTATCAAATACAGTTCTTAAATTCGAATGAATTAGAAATACAAATATACAGGTCTGTCAGTCGAAATGCTACATCAGTTAAAATATTTCTCCTCTAAACTGTTCAGATAATTTGTACTTATTAATTTTTTTATTATTTTTAGTATTTATTGGTATTTGTAGAAAGCAGGTATAATAATATATATCATTTACCTGAAAGTATGGTTCCAGCATTTTTTTACATTTTAGTTATTTTTAATTTCTCATACCTTTCGCAAAACTTCCTCATTATTTAATACATCTATATACAGGATATTCATCAGTCATTTATATCGCAAATCATTCATATTCCTTCCATTCAATTTCATTCCCATTGCTTCTACTTTATTCTTTTGCTAGAAATATCTGTACCTCTGCTAATACAATTAATTTAAATTACTACGTTTAATACTAATTATTTATTTTTATTATCATACCACAGCCGAATATTACTTCATTCACGTGATCCATACTCCTCGTGATTTATTCTGTACCTTCTACTGTATTTCTGATCCTTCAAAGTTCCTCTTCAGTGGTGGTCTTCATTTATATTATATTTCATTTATTGTCTCAGTATGAATCCAGTTGGTTTCTTTGTCTTGTTTTGGTGTTCACTTCCTTATTATTCATTGTTCTCATTCAATGCAATTTCTTCTTTTGTTATGCACACTCATTATCCTTCTTCTGTATCAAATCGTTTATATTACCGCAAATAGTCCTTTCTCTTCTGCTTTCACTGATCGGCTTACGGCTTCAGAAAACTAACGTTTATGTAAAATGTATTATTTTCATCTCTAATGAGCCGCATTCTTTTCTCAAGTTTAAAGCGATGTATTTTAAGTAGTCGAATCTTCTACCATCTTCGTCTGGTTTATTCCATTTACGATCTTCTTCATACCTCTTTCTTCGTCGGTCTGTCTGGAAGCGAAAGTCTTTCGCTCCTCCCAAAGACCTTCCTAGTTTTGTCTGAAAATTTCCTTTTGTGATCGTTATCCATTTAAATTACGACTTTTCCAAATTTACTATAATCCTTCTTTTACAAAGAGTTAAAATAGTAAAAAGTACAAAAATTAGCGAAGAAATATCCTTATACGATATCCTCGTAGACCATATATTCTAGTCCATATTTGATAATGTGAAAATAATTATTTCGTTTTTACGGCTAGATTTATATGATTCTTATTACATGGTCTGATAATAGACAGAGACTCATAACTTAATTTATAGTTTTCAGTAGCATATTTTTCATCATCATATCATCTAACTCCTTATACACGGATTGCCATCGTAACAAACATTTCAGAGTAATTATTCTTCTAGGCTATTTCTCAGTATTAATAGATTTCTCAAGGGAACGTTGGCGTTTATGAAATCACATATGCTTTTAGATCCCAGTTGATATTTATTAAATTTTATTTTTTTATTTTGTTTTATTTTATTATTAAGTTTATTTGTATTATTTTTTATTTATTAAATTTACTATTTTTTATTTATTTAGTATTACTTTTGTATTTAAATAAAATTCACTAAATATATTTTTATTGGTTGCCGGATTTTATTGAAAAAGTGCCGAGTTTACAGATTAATAATGCTTCAGGAACATATTTGGGACTCTTTCCCACTCTATCTACATAGTTTTCTACATAATCTACATAAGTTTACACATCATTTTCAGTGAAAGAGCTAATTTCGGAATGAGACTGGATTAATTTACTAATTTCGACTGGAAAAGGTCCTTTAAAATAAATATGTTCTGTGAAAATATGTGTACTTTTTCAGTATGGAAATAGGCGTGAAATACTTTGATGCTACTAGAAAAAGTAAGCAATCCAGATGGAAACGTTTATGTAAGAATTGTTATTACATTCTTTGCCTTTATTGTCCTTTAATTTCATCTTTCGTGACACACTGGTTTATTATTGTACTGATTTTTCCCCGTCACTTCCTTCACCGAAGTTTTCGAAATACATAAATAATGAAACGTGACCAACTTACAGTCACACAGCCATTCTAATCTCCTTACCGATCAGCTAATTACGCTTGAACATTGTTAGCCACTTAAAGAACCTTTTAAAGGAATTGTGTGTAAGTAGCTGATGGGAGGTGGTTTAAAGGATAGGTTAATTTTTTGCTAAAACATCTAAAGCTATTATTATACTTGCGCCTCCTTATTAATGCTGTTTTCGTAGAAAACATAACGAGTGCAAAATATTTTCTGATAACTTATGTCTGGCACTCACTCTTCTATTCTATTATCTAACGAATTCTATTAGGAAATAGTTTCCGGCGTGACTTCGTCGAATTCTATTAGCCCAGTGGTTACAATAGGTAATTTAGCGATAACAATAAGCGTGGGACACAGGAGTTGAAAACAGGAGTTTCAGGTTATCTTACAGTCCTTACCATTAAATATTTTCACGCTTAAAATCCCCATAACCTGTTATCAGATCGTAAGGCACACCCATTTTTTTTAACTCAAAGTATACCTGTTCCCAAAGTTTGATCAAAAGTGTCTGGACCAGTTTTTATTGACGGCGACCTTCTGTAGGTGATTTTTACTTGCGGTCATTCTTCATTTTTAGTACAGAGTGACTGCGTAACCGCACCGCGGTTGAACAGAAACCAGTATGTCATCCGGTAATTTCAGGACAGACTTTTAAAAGAGCTGTTATAGAAATTTAGTAAATGTGGTCAGCCAGATTCGGGCACCAAAGTTCTTGTAAATACTCTGCCCAAAATTTGTGCCCACCCAGGTGCATTGGATAGGTAAAAAAATTATAATATATACCAATATCATTTAGTTACTTATTTTAAATTCCTTACTAACAACTACGGTTTGTATTATTTTTATTAAATTTATACGATAAAGACACTACCAATACAAAGGAAAATAAAAACTTAAAACACTAAGTAATATTCCGTAGAATTTATTCTCAGGGTACGACTATTTTCGACGCATAGGCGTCATCATGAATTTTTTCGACGCATAGGCGTCATAAAGAATTGTCAAAACTAGTCGTGCTGTGACAATAAAATTCTGTGGAATATTGCTTAGTGTTTTAAGTTTTCAATTTTTTGTGAACATCTATTTCCACATATTTAACCCTAAAACCTTCGATTGCCCCTACCAATCCTTATAAAAATTTTCTCATATTTGTTCTATTTCACTTAGCTGCTGATAAATCCGGCAGTAATGGCTGGAAAATAAACTCTACCCTAGTGACTACCTAAACCATTACATTCAGGACATAAGTATTTACTTCTATCTACAATTTAATTCACTGCTGCGTGTTTATTTATTTCTGGTAGCTATATGTAGTTGAGGTACCAAATTATGATAGTCATATACTGATAGTTTGAAAAAATTTCCAATCAGTGGTTAACGGTTATGCATAGAAATGAACTAGAAAAATATAGACTAGGTATTTGAGAATCTTCGGCTTATAATTGGATGTTTCTCACCGCATACCATTTTTGATCAAGAATGACATACGCTAATCTAAGACAGAGCTCAACGTTACCATACTTATGCTGATTATTAAAACTGATTATTTTCCTTCATAACATGTTATAAAAATAAATATGGAAACTTTAAATTACATGAAACTTCATCAATATAAAAAGTTGTAATAATATTTGGAAGCTGACAAGCATGGACTTACAAATTTTTTTTCAAAATTCTGTTATGGACATTAAATACTACCATTGATATTCTCATTATCAGTTTAGAAGCTTTATTTGGAAATTTTTAGATTTATCTTGCACATTTAGCTTCTTATTATTGATGAATCTTGAACAAAGAATTAACTATATTGTAGATATTTATTCCTATATGCCTAAAAGGCAAAACTGACCTATTTATCCTAGGTGCAACTTTTTTCATATCTCCCAAACGAAATAATTGAAATTTTTGTCACTGGTCCAAGGGACTGGATAATCAGGGGCCCACTGTCTTAGGAATGCCTGGGGTAACTGGGCTAACACTATCTAAAACCAGTCTGTTCACGTTTGATGAATAAACCTTTTAACCAATTTGTACAATTTTTATTGACATCCCCGAAATTCGTGTGTAAGTTTATTGTGGGGAACCTTTTCGAATGGCTTTTAAAGATCCTAAAATATCTCATTGATCAGTTTACCATTCTCCTCCGACCTTGGTTGTCATAGGTCTTGGTTAAAAATGTGAGTTGAATTTTGCACAGACGTGATTTCCGAAAGCCATGCTGATTTTTTCTAGCAGTCTATGACATCACCTAACTAACTACTACGTGTTCCAATAACCTATAAAAGAGTGAAGTAAGGGAAATGGATCCAGTGTTATTTGGATCTTACCGATCCCCGCTCTTGAAAATGGCTGTGATTTTTGCAGTTTTCCCACTCATTGGAACTCTTATTTCCTCTAAGGATTTCCTAAAAATTATTTTGAGACACAGCGCAAGAGTTACACTTAATTTTCCTCACTAGTATGTTCTCTAGTCCGATTCTTTGTTGGCTTTGGTATTCCCAAGCGTCTTGGTAGCCAAGTAGCAAATCAAAGTCTAATTTTAGATATTGTGGTATGAAATAGTCATTAACAGTTGGCATTTAATTTCAAAAGATTCAGTGAAAAAGTAATTATGCTAAATGAAAGAAAATAGATTTGAAAAGAGCTAGTTTAACTTGACGGTTTGACTCTATAATTAATTCTTATACAACATTACTTTTGCAAACACAGTAATATTTGCTAACACTGCTCAATTTCAATGCGTAAAACGTCATCATCAGGTCAGCATCACCTGATTATGACGTTTTAGTGTCATCTAACCTGGGGCGTGTTGGTGAATTTTACTGCGGTGTGTTTGTAAAAGTTTTTTGTATTAGAATAGGTTATTCATTCTGTATTACGATAACCTAAAATGTTATCAAGTATGGCGCAAGACCCCCACACCTGTAAGAAACCAACTCGGTGAAAAACTAAACATAGTTTCACTCATCATTGAACTTAATTTCATGCTGAAGTAGGGTAAGTAAAAACACTTGTGATTCCACTCGATATTTATTTAAACACGACCTAGGTTTCGACACGTTG
>WURS02023868.1:0-11857 GCA_011762765.2 Rhinocypha anisoptera | reverse complement strand
TTTCGACACATCCATGACTCCATTACCCCATTGTGTTCCATCCTCCTATAAATTGATAATCTCAGTAGAAATTTAGATCGAAAGTGCTCTTAGGTAAGATGGAGCTGCTTCTTAAGTTCACGAAAATGCTTATCGGGCCGAAAGACATGGTATATTATGTGTTAAATATTTACTTTTCCCCGAGTCTTGGCCTGGTGGGGACGACTGCCATTTCTTACGAGAGCAGTAGTTCTTCGTAGCAGCGGCGCATTGCCATTACCCTTGAGAATAATCCGAACGTGAGGCATTACTCCTGTACGTGTCCTGAAATCCCCAATGGTGTGAGGTGAGTGAACGTTGTTTGCCCATCAATAGAGGGCACTAACTCTTTCCCCGATGTGTGATGCGGATCATCTCATTCGTGAATCACCCGTAAAGGAGTGGTGCTGTGTAAGACGGGTGCTTCGTGGAATGATCGTGTTAACTCAGGGGAGGGGCGATAGATTTTTCCGGTACATTCAAAGAATTACACTTGCTGCTAAAATGAAATATTAGGCGGGGTTTTTCCGAGAGAATAGTTGAATCCTAACCGGTTAAAAACACCATGATAGATGGGATGATATAAAAAAACAAATTGGCTAAAGAATACGTTGCCGAGTTAGTAGTGAGCTATCCTGTCACTAAGCAATTGATGAAACAATGCTTGGGGTGGATGATGGCGTCATTTTAATGGCTGTATTCAAGTATTTTCCTCGCTGTTATGAATTGTTTAGCAAAATATACGGTTTACGAAACTCCTTAATATAATAATTGATAAATACGTGTAAAAACTTCATTTGATATGTGGGTATTAATTTGTGTTTTCTAAAATCATCCACTAATTATCCCCATAAAAACCAAACTAGATCATGGTACATTCTAAAGCTGTAAAAAAGATAAGGCTAAGGAAAGACCAGGATAGCTCTAAGGTTTGCTTCAAATCTGAATACCATCTCATTTTGTAATAACTGGGCCATCATACTGTGACTTAGAGAGAAATATTAAGAGAATTTCAGCTTCAAAAATTGCCATCGAGTGAGCATAAGAGATTTTTGTCCCTTTTGATAGACGTCAAGTTTTTTTCTCCGATAAAAAGGAAGTTATTGCACCAAAAATCAGATGATTCAAACATGGGACGCGGATTTTATTCCGGGCGGATTGCCCCTTTACAAGGACAAGATAAATTATAGAAACAGAATTTGACACACGTTATTGCTGTTGGTGGAATGACTAGAAAATTCAGTGGATATGCAGATCTCAGTATAATTTTAACGACGAAATTGTAAGTTTCACGCAACTAATTGACAGCAATACTATTTTACCCTTAGAGCTAGATAAAACAAAAAGAGGAATGCATTAATATCCTATTCGTATAGGTGAAGAACAGGCTTTGTGCTAAGTTTATGCTAACAAGAATTTTAGAATATGCTAAGTAGCAGTATTATTTTGTATTTAGGATATGTCGATGGCAATGGAAATTAAGCACCTACTCAAATCGAAGAAATACCCCATTATTTATGACCACTATATCCAAACCCAAGCTGGGACTCAAACCCGCGCCTGTTGGTCAGCCTGCGAGCGTATCAACCAGCATAACCCAGCGGCTGGGACATTTAAACCGTTAAAAAGGCTGTGGTGTTAAAAAGGATTAATTCCATTTTCAGCACTAAACATTTTTAAAAATTCTCTCTCCAGTTGCGGATTTTGAACTGATACTCGGCTTCGAATTCTACTGTAAAAGTTATTCCTTCGTGCTCAATGTTTCGAAGGTCATCTTTTAAATTGAGATGAAGTTGTTTATTACTCAACCAGGGAAAGGATTTTTTTCTTACTATTACTGTGTTGTTTGAACTGTGAGCCACTTCATTAGCGTTTGGTGTGCAAAACAGTAATATTTGATTTAACATCGGTGTTCGTTAGGCTAAGTTCATCCGAAATTAAAATAGGTCCCATCGATTCGTATGCAATCAGCATTCGACGACATCTGTGACGCTTCAAATGTCACTTATAATTGCATATAGGCGCACGATAACGATTTACAATAAATCAATACTTCAAGATGCTTTATTTATGTAAAAAATTTGAAAGCCAGGCACGAGAGTAAAGTTTAAAAATGATTAAAGCAAGTACTTATTCTTGTTTTAAAGTTGGTTCTATAAATAGAGACCTTTAATAAAAATTATTGAACTATGAAAAAATAAATATAAAAAGATTCATGTCACTTTTTATCACTAAACCGGTTAATGATGTTTTTGAAAATTATTTTTTCTTACGTCACATATTTCACAGAGTCATGGAAATGATTAGGAAGTTGACAGTGAACAGCAAACTATATAAATAGAGATTGACTATAAAATTTCGTTATGATGTTGTAGATATTTGTTTTATTATGCTAACCACATTTTAAACAAATTAAAAGGATAGTTTAAATTATTGCTTGAGATTTCTTCGAAACCTGAGGTAAATAATTAGATTTACCATAATATGTAATAACCTTGAAGGTTAGATGCTGTTAAAATAAAATTGCGTACAGATTTAGTGGATAAAGAATTAATGGAAAATTATTTTTTTAAACTGTTTCAAATGAACAAAAAATGTTGAAACTACGAGGTACATTAAAGTTGTAACGGCTCCAATTTTTTTTCTACGGACTGGAAACAGATAGAAACATGTACTTTGTTTTATAATGAGCAGGCACTCTTTGTCAATGCGTGGCTGAGATGGCAGCACTGTACGATAGACAGGACCTCTATCGGCAGCCGCGAGAGGGCAGAACATCATGTGACAACGAACCAAAACAATCTCGACCTCGTACACCGGCAGTGATTTTCCAGTGGTGAGAACAGACTCGTAAAGAAGCCTTCACTGCGGCCATAAAATCATGGCATCGACGTTGCAAAAAATATGTACAACTGTAGGGAGATTACGTCAAGAAGTGACACAAGTTTAATTGTTTTTAAGGTGTATAATTAGTTAGAGAAAAAATCGGAGGCCTTATAACTTGAATGCACCTCGTATTCGGATAACGGAAAATACTATAAAAGTGCATGAAGCGTCACAAGTGCATGTGCGAAAAGTGCCTGTTAAGAAGATCAGAAGGTCGTTATATATTTTCTTATTAGAGATTAGTTTTCCCACGTCTCATTATTTTTAAATAAAAGAAATATATTTTCATTCGTAGCTGAAAAATTCCTCATACCATATGCTCTTGACGCAAATTTTGTTCCAATGTGAAAGTTCTTAAGACTTGATTAAAATAATTTAACCGCTCGATTTTCGCAACACAAAATCGTTTAAATTCTCTGTGGAAATAATTCGCCGTAACAAAAATTAGTGGTTAAAAAAGTGGAAACTAATCTTCAAATAAAAATTTATAGATGAACTAGAATTTATTCTTTCGCTAAAAAAATTCATCGTTAAATAGTCAATCAGGTGAAAACCTCTCTGAATGTACGGACCGCGTGGAATGGGTGTTTTGTTTTCCAGATGAATTTTTTATGTTATTTGAAGACCTGCGAAATGACCACAACCGTCGAAGCACCCTATAAACAACAATACTACTTTTACTTCTAGTTTCTAACGACTAGACGCCAACAAGTGCACCAAGTTCAGGTGTAGCAAGTGTACGGCAAGTGACTGGGGAAGAAGTTTAGAAGCAATGTTGCCGTGTGGGGCTGCTTTCAGTGTTGCCAACTTGGTTTTCACAATAAGAATAACTTTTTAATAAAAAAAAAATAGGACGGAACTTTCATAAAAATAGGGTGAAAAGCTCTCGGGTTTCACACCGGGTCAGGTCCTCCGTGTTCTGCTCCAACGTTTCGATGTGCGACTCGCGACTTGGAGCGGAACATGGAGGACCTTAACTTAATTAAATATACTAACACATTTTTCGTTATGAAATTTAAATGGCCTCAACAATCACCTGATAAATAAATGTGGCAACAAGAAGCAATAGTTTTATCTAAATCAAATCAGGTCTTAGAGAATTTTTCAAAATACATTTCTTCTGGTAGATACATACTTCAACGAACCACACATACACATTATACACACATCTCTGTGCGAACGACGACTGAAAAGGTGTTTATTTATTTTTAATAAACGACATATATGCATTAAATAATACATATATTTTCCAGAATTTTTACGCCTTTGGTCATAGAGGAACCTCCTTAGGCTCTTCGGGTTAAATCAGTACGTAGGTACTTTAATATTAACTCTTTTAAATGAGAAATTTCCGGAAGGAATCGAACGCACTATTTTCATGATGTTTAAAACTCCACGGCCCCCCTTATTCCTGGTTGTACCATAGGGAGTGATTTGACTCCAGGTATGCACAGTATGGTAACGATTCGTTCTTCAACCACCATTCTACGCCTGCGGGAGTTTATTTACTTATGGCTATAACATTAGAAGTAAATTACTTACCTAAAGCTCGCGTACTTCACTTAACGAGAAATGGGCATTGGTGATTCGTTCGTGATCCATTATGATTTCTGGTTTAGAGAGCAACTTGGAAATGAGATTTCTTCATCTCTGTATTCTTATATCCATGGTTTTCCCTACTGTAGTGACTTTTGCACCTAACATCTTTTGAAAATCATAACGAAAATGTGCTAAAATTAGACTACGAAAATCACTGAATTATTTACCAAAGAAAAGTTACTGGTTCCCAAGCGTCACAAAGAAAGAATATGTCCTAAACGTTCATCCTAAGTTTACAGTTATAACTCCTATTATGCCTGGTTTAATCCGTCATTTCTGAAACCATTATGGCGTCATGGTTTGCGTCGTAAGGTTTGCAAAAATTAGCACTATTTTTATCGTGATATGTAACAAAAGAAGAGGGTAGCTGTTTTAAATTTACATCCTAACTCCACTTTAACTCCCCATTTCTTTAAAAAATCCCATTTAAAAAATTTGTACCAAACTTGGATTGTCCGAAGTGTACGGGTATCAGCATGATTTGGTTCTGAGATACCCATTTGAATATTAATTAATAAATTCAATGATCCACTTGGTGAAATGAAGTTCCAAAACGCCTCAATTGGGATAGTATACCGCTAATAACCGGAAATAAAAAAAATAAATCTCAGGAATAGATAGACATTTTTGCAACAGGTTTCGCAAGTATATTTTAATTTAATATACTCGTGTATCGCATTTTTTTAATCGGAATATTTTGCTTAATACCTGTAGACGATTATTTTTATCAGAGTGAGTCCTCACCTATTTAATCGCCTTTTTTCTGGAAAAGCTAATTCTTCATTATCTGACTCAGTTTCTGGTTATTTATTGTCATAATACGACCTTTTGTTTTGCATCAAGAGAAGCTCAATGTTATTAAAAAACTAATTTGTTCTTCTTCCATCATCATTAATGAATTTTTCGAATTTAAGTAATTTTAAAAGTTGAAAGCAATTTTTTTTTTTACAACTTTGCTGTGGCATGACATCTTCTTCATTAGGATGATTTATTTTCATTAAATTCTTTCGGAAGGCCTTTGTGATTTCTTTCCATAATCCAAAGCAACAAAATTTATGTCGGCCCACGGGTATTATAATTAAGAGCATCGGCGAGATTTACTTTCAGATAAAAAAACTTTAGAGCTCATATAACTCCTGTGCTCAATTGATGACGCAACATCAATGTATTGAAGGGCCCAAGTTTTCGGAGTCTGTATCACCATTCTCTGAAATTTGACGAAATAAATGTATTGACTCCTCTCTGTGTAAATGAAATCGTATTCGATCACCACGTGCAGTATTGACTCCTGTCCGTGTAAACGAAATCGATTTCGGTGGCCGCGTTTTCTTCGGTTTTTCCTCGAATGTCGATATGTTTGTCTAAATGTCAAGGGTCAGTAAACAGGACAATAAGGGATTGAACGATTGCGCTTCAGGAAAAAGTTTTTCGGAGTCAGGTGTTCCGGCACCAGCACCCCTTCTCATTCATCACCTTGTCCCCTACCCCCGGGTGACGCACACCCTCCCCCTCCTCCCTATCTTCCCGGTCACAACGCAACGAGTCACCCATCCTCTGTCCATTGCCTGCTTGACCAATAGCAACTCAACACCCTCTACCCAAAACCCTAATTACCAACCGTTCCCAAGCAACAACCCTTCCATTCACCCGATTTTGTGCGTATATATATCACTGCACCTCCTGTATATTTACCTGATAATGTCGATTTGCGACGAAACCATGGTCCTATTTCAATAAATTATATGTTGAATCACATAGTAACTTCTTTTTATTTGTTTTAATGGTGCAGGATCGAGTCCCACTTAGGGCATGGATGTCGTGATCGACCAAATGAAGTTTTCTTCTATTTGATGAGGACCATATCTGTCGACACACTCTATACAATGTAATACAAGAGAATACCTCTAAAAGTCTGCTAGGAAATATAAGTGAAACGTGAGTTTCGAGATTCGTAGGTAACTACCTCAAATATAGTGGTGATTTTGATCTGAGAAGGAGAAATTATAATAAACATTTTTAATGAATTTGCGTGATTAAGGTTTATTTAATATAATCGAAGATTTTCCGCAGGTTTTTTAAAAATTCGACCTTCTTAAAAAAAAGGCTTATTGCAAAAAAAGGCTGTTGGCTTTATTTGAACTTAAATATTTTGTTATAACCTAATCTTACTTTAATATTCTTAACGAGAATCAATTAAGGAGTTCGCGATTTGTAAACTCTCCTCAAAGCAGGTCAATTTCGGTAAATGTTAGTTTTTTTGTATGCGAGTCAAAAATAATTTTCGCGAAAATATTTTGTGGGTACTCTGTCAGCTTTCGTGTTCGATTCCATAGGTCCTCTGTCGCTTTGGATCAGTTCCTAGTCAGAGTACTTATTTTACTATTTTTCCATTGCAACATCTTCAACTTTGGGTTTAATTTTCGAAAACATGGCACATTTAGAAAAATAAAGGCTTTCCCTCCAGAATCGCGTTCGTTGAACAACTGATGCGGTGAAGCTTTTTTTTTGTAATGACAAGGGGCGATTAACCCATGTTTTTTTTTTAATCTTCCCCCCTTTCCTCTACTCTTGGGTTTCACTTCGAAGCCGGTCGAGGGAGAACGAAGAGCATTCGCATACCTTTTCTACATGGCGAGAAAATTAATCTCTCTCGTCTCTCCTCTCGTCTCCCTTCCCTATGAACTCCCTCCCTTTCGGCGTGCTGACTTTCTAATTGCCCTGCCGATTTTGGCGTCACTGTCTCTGTGGAGGGCCGTGCAGTCTATCCATTCCATTCTATTCCCTTGGTCGGAACCCTTCTGCTATCCTCAGTTTGCGTCGCTCAGCCGCAGATATCGCGAATGTAGCGGACACCCCCAAGCGCCTGAAGGATTATTTTATTGAATATTTCCAACAAAATTATTTATTTGGTAAACTATTACGATAATCTTTTTGCATGAAAAAAAATAATGTGTACCTTTGTATTTCCCGTTGGATGTTCCAAAAACATCGGCAGGTTTTTCTGGCAAGGAATGAAGGAAGGCAGGAAGTAAGGAAGGAAAGCATACGTTTTTCGTGATAGCTCCCGTGTCGGTGGAGTGTCGATAAATGGGTTTAATTATCTCAAAAATAGATTTCGATATGCAAAAAAAATTGCGAATTGGTCAATTTAGATAGTTAAAAGTATGTTATAAAATGTATCTTCATCAAGATTTAAATTATCGTAAAGATCGTAACGTAGATGTCATTAGAGAATTAACCGGAATTACTTCACTATAAAAATCACAAAATACCCCGTTATTATTGAATCTTCATTTCAATTCTCCTTTTTAGAAATTTTTGAAGCAACGAGAAATTATATGTTTGGTAATTAGTACCTTGTTTCAATGGCTTATATGTACATTATATTCTCAAAATTTGCCTTAGTACATTAACCATGCATATTCTATCACATTTGGAAAGTATGGTTTTGATAATTGTTACATAAGGTGGTGAATAAAACTTTCTCTTTTTCTTTCGGAACGATTGAAGTGTAATTCCATCGGGCTAACTTAGTTCGTCACAAATCTACTGCGGATTATCATCGAGAATTACGAGGGAATTGGGATAGTGAATGGAGGATATTGACGCACTCCATAATCGATCCTCTTCCCCATCGTTTCCTGCGACTACCTTCAGTCCTCTGGGCATTGTCTGCATCGCATTCTCACATAACCGTGCATGTAACCCATCTCTCATTCTCATTGTTCTTCCACTGTTGTCCATGGCTCTCCGCATTATGATGCTTCATGCTCGACATCCGTATCTTCCTCCACCCCCCTCTCTCTCTTAGCATACACCGAAACGTTCCGACGTGATCCAACTCTAGAGCTACGGGTTGAATTATTGACTCACATTGCAAGTAAAACGGAAATGAATGGGTAAGCTGCGACGTCAGAATGTGTGATAGTTCAGACATTTGAGGAAAAATATTGTTCTAGTAGATATGGGACGGATATCAGTGAGTTACTACCCGCAGTTAATTCACCAACGTCAAGGCCAGGTGATTAAACCCCAAAAGTCGGATTTGCTTTCTGTGTGATCGCTAAAATATTTTCACCCTGTTCATACATGATATTTTTCGTCGGAATTTGTATTCGTTTATCCAGAGCCAATTATTATCTACTAACTGTCAAGGAATCTTTATATGGCAGTTTAACATAGGAATGGAATTCCGCTGATCTACCCATTTTTTCCAAATAAACGTGCGATTTTTTCATTGCGGGATTTTTTACTCGTGAATAATCGATAACGAAGATAAGGTCTACCTGACGATGAGAATTGGAAAAAATGGCTACTTCTTTCCCAAAATGTGTGGGGCACCTGTATACCTACCTGTATTGTTCACTAACTTTCATCACGTCTCGCATAGTAGGAGACAGATTTATTGCGGGGATTTGCTGGTTTCTTGAACCATAACTGATGAATTTACTTTAAAGTAAGATTAAATGTCGTCGTTAATTTTTCACCTAAACTAGCCAGTATTTCACAAACAGTGATACCCCAGCTAACGAAGGTAATTCGTTCCAGAATTATATTCGATAGCCAAATCCTTCGTTATCAGAAACGTGGTTTTCCTAAAGTCTCCATAGAAAATAGTTTTTAATCGTTCTGGATACTGTCCATAATTTAAAGATGAGCGTTATAAAATAGTAAAAAGCAAACTATAAAAGGGCTAAAACTCACCAAAGGCGGCGATGAATAAATTTGAAAATTTATCTCCAAACGTGGCTGCGTTTTGTTACCATAAACATCAATTATAAAGTTTGTCATTCGAATCCGAATTATTTAGCCGGGATCGAAAAACAGAAAAAAGAATATCTTCGTTAGCCGAGATATCACTTTACTTCTTAGAGTTATCTGGATCAGTGGCATAACCGAACTTTAACTAAACTAAATATTATATTTAAAATGCTCAACGTTATGTAGGAACTTCATTTAATGCGCGATGGCGTGGAATCCCGGCCGCGTCGTATAGTCTGTAACGAATTCAACTGTCGGCTTTAACCTCAGAAACATCCTTACTCATTACGCTATCCTATTTCAGTTTGCCCGTGGCAGACTTGGATAGCTCGGGGGATAGACCATCTTCGGAGGATTAAACCCGTGAATTTAAATACAGGGCGTGAGCTCACCGCTGTTTTGACGTAATTTTCCTCCTTTCAGGTCCTCACTTAATTTCAACGAAAACGATGCAATTATTCGGCATCATTTTTCCTACAATTGCTCAATTTAATCCCTACTGTAATTTGGGAACCCCTTTACAAGATATTAAAGAGTAAATTATTGACTCAGATCGCTAATTACGGCCGAAATAAATTCCCGCAGGTGAAAAATTCATGTATTTGTTTCCGCCAAAAAAATAGAGGAATAATACAAATTTATGTGAACTTATAATATACGATAAAAAAAGGAAAACCAATTTTTAAATAAACATATTTGCACCTGCCGTCGCCGCAGACTGCTGTTCAAATTGGAACTTCTGGTGTATTTTTTAAATTAATTATTCTGCTTGCCGTAGGGGTTATATTATATTTCATACAATTGGAACATTATTTGTTCCTAATTTTTTAGACTTTACTGTTCTTATTTTTTCTTGAGTGATGGACATTTGCATATTCCTTTATCAGAACTGAGCGACAACTTTTTATTGCCAGCCGGAGTATTCCTACTGCTCGGTAACATCTTGCCCATCCAATTGTGGTCGAAGCTTTAGTTAGTTCTGAGGATGGTAGAAAACGGTTGTCGAGTAGTTTTATAGTACTGATTAAATTCATACGACAGAATTGAAATCTGTATAATAGCAATTGAAAGTGAATATTTTTATTGACCTTTCCGTAAGAATTTAATCCTGATCTATTTTCCTATTCAACGTATATTTTTTATATATTTTTGATGAATTAAATATACATAGCCCTTGCATTTGAAATTTTTATATTCGCCTAGAGTTGTGGTGAAATACATACACACTAAGGATAGAAAAATTGTTTACATGTATAAAAGAAATATCCTGGGTCCAAAATACGTATCAGAGTTAGCGCAAGATTCACGATATAATCGGGACTCTTGGCTTGGAGTTAACTAACCAGTCTGTTACTGTATAATCATACCACAGAATTGAATGAAGTTATTAGTTGCAATTATCACGTCAACTTTATAGTATTTAAGTGTTATCATTACTAATATAACGCTAACACAGGAAGAAAATCCATGCAAAGACTGGAATGGGAGGTAAAAAAAATATCGGAATCAACTGGTTTTTTCAGAACTGGTTACTGGTTACTTTTTAATGGTGTTGTTTATAGTCGAACAGTACTAATAAGGTATATGGTAAGAATTTGAGTGGAAAAAGCAAAAATAAAGACCTCCACAAATAAGTTTTGACTAGTTGTAACATAAGAAAAACTAAATTTTACGAGATTGGAAATCTGTGTGGTTATTTCTTCCGATTCTTCGGTTGGCTCAGGTCGATTGTGTAGTCCCAGTGATTGAATACAATTTTAATAATTTTTTATGAGAAATTAAATCCACTATCGTCTTCAGCATCAGAATTGAAAGGTATTTTTTTAAATGACGTTAAAACAAATATAAATTGCCACATCTGTTGCAGCCAGTGGGAAAACCAGGAGGATCGTGTGGAATATCCTCTTTGCGTAGTACAAGCCGGGATGTCACTGTTGGAAAATAATATTTGACGCGCCCATCGAAGCTGCAGGAGAAAAGTATTCCACCTATGCTCTTGCGAGGTGTAATTCTCAGTTACCTCAACAAGCCTGAAAGCCGACAACCAGTGCCGCAAACCATCGTGTCGGCTTGCGGGGAAAGGAGTTGACGAAGTGTACAGCAGTCTCAAATAAAGGTCGCCAAAAACCTCCTGCGGAGCTTATCTGCGTGGTCAGACTTTTACAGAAGGACTCAAAAAATAATAATATAAATTTATGCCCTGCAGGTCCATTCTCCGAGGAAATTTAACCCCGAAGAAATGAAAGGGCTGAATTGGATGAATGATGACGGATGGCGAGAGAGGGTGAGAGTCTGCGGTGCGGGCGGGTGAGGGGCCCCTCGTGGATTCCAGAGTTGAGAGCGACGGGAGCAAGACGAAATGCTTCACTCTAGTTTTCGCGTGAGGATTTTCGTCGTTCCTTCTGTAAAGACCTCGCCGGGGGAAGGGGGAGGAACGGAAGGGGCCCAAAGCTCTCCAGAGTAGTCCTGTGCCATCTCCCTTCCTCTTACACCACTCCCTTTCCCCCACCCCCCCCCCCAACCCCCCCCCACAACCAATTCGTATGCTCAATTTTTTAAAAAACCACACCGAAATCGAAGGGTTGGGTGAGTA
>WURS02023857.1:0-11857 GCA_011762765.2 Rhinocypha anisoptera | reverse complement strand
TTTTGAAATCCTTAACCTTCTGCAAGTAGATAGGCTTCAAAGAAGGGTCAACATATTTACAATGATAGTGCATGTTATGTAGAGATTTGCTAGCAAATCTCAACTCCTCTGAAAAGTATTGAGTCTTTGCCAGTTTTCTCCTCTGTCTGACATATTTCAGAGGAAAATTTTAATTACTGCATGTAAATTCATATTATGATGTTAATGATTGATATATCTTAAATACATGCATAAAATAATACATAAAAAGATTATTATAAAGTTAAATTTTAATGCCAAAAATACTAAAGATAGATTGAAATAAGCTTATATCATTTTGGTATGTTGGTACAGATGACTAATCTAGATAAGGAGACATCTCATAAATTAAAGAACTTGAAGGAAGAAGCTCATGCACTGGAATCAAGCTTACGTACACTGGCAAGGTTCACCCCAGGGTATGGATCTAACTTACCACAAACAGGGGATAATTTTTGTGACAATTCAAATATTTTCATAAATACTCAACAAAGAAAAATTAAGGCTGATGGCCATGAAATTTCAAAGCTGATGAGCATTTTTTTAGAAAGGCATGATGCTGCATACCTGCCTACTTACCATTTGCCTCATATCCAACAAGTGACACTGGATGATAATGTGTGTGATAAAAGTTATGCAGTTCACAAAGTTGGTCAATCAGAAATGGTATGTAAAAGGTCAAATCACATTAATTTTGGTTATTGCATGTTATTTGATAGATAAATGAATGTTGGAATAAAAATATTAATTAATAGAAAAATATCAATATTTACATAGTATTTTATATTAATTTTAATATCCCATTCCATATTTTCTACATTTTAATAAATGTATATAATTTAAAAATGCAAAATATACTATGAAATGTAATTATGATATGCATAAGGTCACTTAAATAATTAATAATTTGTGTATATAAAAGCTTCATATGCTATGTAATTGAAAATATTTTTGATGGGACCATATTATTTTTTAATGGCATATTTACTCTTGAAAATGTATAAAAACATCATACTCAATTCCCTAAATAATGTTATCAATAGATTGTAACATAAAAAATAAGTAATCAGAAATTATTTCATCATGTTAAGGTAAAAATTCTGTTAATAATAAATACATAGCAGAACCTACAGAACAGTAAATATCACTTCAGTCATGTTTCAATGCTTGAGTAACATAATCATTAAAGACTTCTTCATGATTTTGAAGTGATGCTGAAACTTGGGTCATGTTTTAAATTTTAACTACTTTACTGTAGTTAATGTACTTTGAATGCATGGTAAGTTGCTGTGCGGCATGCTGAGCTTGATGTACTGACACTATTGAGTAAATGCCATGAAAAAAAGAGAGGTTGTAACTTTCATATTTCCACAAAAGGGGTCACAGCCTCCTCAGTGAAGTAAATATCATACCAAAGGTTGATAAAGTGATAGCAAATTTCTACAGAAAAGTAGGTCTTACTAACCTAAAAGTATGCCAAATAATGAAACTGAAGAATCTCTGAATACTTTCAGGAATGATAGATTAGATATAGTTGGATAACTAAAAACAAATATGGATTTTGAAAAGGATACTAATGCTAGGCACAACTTTTAGTGTTCTGTCAATGAAACATTGAAGCAAAAGATTAGGAAAAGGAGGTTGATGCTGTGATCATAGATCTTGAGATATCTTTTGACAGATTATTTCACATGATACTTAAAAAATGTGATTCATTAACTTCGGACAGAAGAGTGCCATCATGATGATGTGAAGAATGAGAGACATCAATTTTAATGCTGGCAGAATACAAAAAAAGTGAAGACATAGAAATGTCCATGCTTAATATATCTAAAAAAGACAACCCTACTTATATAGACTTTGCTCTATATGTAGTAAAATAAAGAGATTTCATATTGTCCTTGTGATAAAATTAGAATTCATTATAGATTTAGAACACAGTTATCAGTCAAACAAAATGCTAAGGATTTTAAATATATTGCCAAATTTGAGATCATGTTCATTCAGTGAATAAAGGTTTTGGCTTATGATTGAGTGACATTTGCTTGTCCAAATGATTCAGCTAGGCACCTCAAGCTAAGAGAGTGATTTTCAAGGGACCAGGTCTTCCCAGAAAACCACAAAGAAGGGAATTGAACACCTAGCCTGATGTATGCATTTTCACATATTGTTGAGCTTAATACTTGGTGAGCCTTCTTCTTACCCATTAAACTAACTTTAGTTCTGAACACTGGTGGATATTAGAAAAGGTATTACCCTTCAATTTCATATTTCATGCCATTAAGAATAATTAAGTAAGCTGAAATGCACAAATTTTTCTTTGTTCCAGGCTTTAGGAGCATTCCATACTCATTGGAAAGAAAGGATAAGAAATGAGCAATTCTTGAACCCAACAGACCTTTACAATTACTTGTGGCAATCTGAGGAAGAGAGAACTGGGGGAAACATATTGGAATGCAGCATTGTTTTGGTAAATAATTAACTTCATGGGTAATATTCTGATGACATTTTTATTTTATAAAGTTTATTATAGACCATTAAGACTGATTGAGACTGAATTTTAGGTCTATTGAAGTTATATAAACTTTTTTTTATCAATTAATTGACATTAGATAATGCAAACCTTCTTGGAAGAATATGCCTCACAATGGGATGATGCTAAACATACTCAGGAGGCAGATTCTCTCGATATGAATGATGAACTCAGATGTGGCAAGAAAGCAAATAAACTTAAATATTATCCAAAATGCTATTTTTGTAAGAAGATTTTCCTGGAAGAATTATCTGTAAGTTGGTACTTATGCCCATGTCCCTGATTAATCAATAAATATTTTTTAGTTATCATCTCTCTTCACTGTCAAATGCAGATTATGGAACTATATCATTGGATGATTTGATTTGTTGAGAGCGACAGATTCTTTTTTTTTACTTTTTTGAACTAGTGAAGTAGCTACCCATTTTACCTATGAATTTAGGCTGTGAACTTATTAACTTGAGACCTGTCCTTTTCCAGTAATAAAAGTATTCATTGACCCAGAGGATCATGGATACCTACTGTGGTAATTACACATGACATAAGGCACAATAAAATATTCATTCTCACAACAAAAGGAACAAAATATAAAAATCAGGAAGTACATATTCACAAAAAATTATAATTCATATGCAGATATGTAAACAGCTAAGCATCATAATACCAGATACAGGGGTGGAAGACAATTAATATACAATAAAAAAGTAATGGACACATGACCCTAAGGAACCAGTAGAGAATCTTGACACTCATTAGATGAATTCTTTAAGCCAGCAATGATTATTGTTACAACTTATCTTTACATCAATATGTTAAAGTTTTGTAAGAATCTAGCAAAGTAAAAACTTTGGCTCAATACAAAGGTGGTATTTGAGGTTCTCCAGTTTAGTTGAATTGAGTTTGTCTAATATATTTTTGGAACAAAAACAAGTGTTTTTTTAAGTATGTCAACATACCACCAATCAATCAATCCAAGTCAAGTAAACTTGCCTGACATTGATTTCATTTTAGTCTTCTTTATTTCCACTGATACTTCTCTTTCTTTAAAAATGTCATGTTAAAGAGCTCATCCAATATCTGCTTTCTGACTTCATTGGCTATTTCACGTGATATTTCAATGATCCCTGATGTCTTGTTTGACCAGAGTTGCTTAGATGCAATCAAATTCTACCTTGTGTAATGAAAACACCTTATTGTCATCAACCACATTTCCTTCCTTCAATATTTTATTTTATATTTATTTACCATTATAAAGGTTCTCCAGGTTCTTAGTCTCTTTACTCATCTCCTCTGCCTCTTCATGATGTACTCATATTTAATAAGAATTATCCTTTTAGCATCCCAAAAAGCCTTGTCTTTTTATAGCTTCAATCTTAAAGTGGTTCCTCATGGTTCAAATCTACTTTGGACTGGGTTATTAATTACTGTAATTATTTATACTTCTTTACATATATTTCTTTATCCTACATAATGGTTAACGATATATCCTTAGTTTCTTGAAAAATTTACTTTTCATTTTTTCATCAAATATTTCCCAAATAATGGAACTGTTTTATCAATTATAATTAATGAATTCATGCCTAAATTCTTGGTGATCTCTATTAAGAACCTATTGTGATTGTGTTTGTTAAAATGTTATCAGTTCTTTATTTATATTTCAAGAATTTAGAAGAACCTTGCTGTTTACAAGCTACTATATTGGCTAAGATCAGAAGAAATCTTTCAAGAATACTCAATGATAAGGATCTGGGAATATGGGTTAGTAAAAACATAGTTTAACACTTTCACTGCTGGGCTAAAATTACTGACTATTTTCTCCTGTGGACTGGACCCGGGCAATTTAAAAGTCGGTAAGCCAAAACTGTCACTGCCTGCCTGTCTGTTGATGTGGTAAGCAATATCATAGACTTATTATACATGTTAATATTAATAAAATACTCCATATTTTTAAATTAAATATTGTTATTATAGAGTTTAAATTAAAAAAAACTATATACAGTAAAAAATATGAATAACCAAATCCAAGGGACTGAAATTTGGCCACTTCATTATTATTATTATTATTCGTTGCGTTGCACACTGCGTCACTCAAGGGGTAAAAGAAAACAACTCGGGATTAGCCACATGGCTGCGGAATACGTATATTAACGGTTTTTAGGGCGAGTGTGAAGAATACGTATTTGCACGTATGACCGTCTCCTTCCTATCTCTCTAGTCTCTCTCCTGATTTATGGCCCAACCTGTTATAAGAAGGGTTAGAATGGCGACTCTTTCTTATTGTTCCGGAATGGGGTCCCCTTATCCAATGCCATTTGGGAAAGTTCACGACCCTCCCAAGTTAGATGAATGCATTCCCTCCGCCAAGTTTTGGTAATTTTTTTTCTAATCCATCCTCGCCATTTCCCTCAGTTGCCTCCGATTTTCGGTTATAAATTAAAATATTTATGTATTTTTTGGTATCAAATTGACCAGAAATTATCACGGAAAGTAAATATTGAATACAGAGTTGGATATAATTACGTATGAAATATTTTAACTCAGCTCAATCGAATCTCACTACCCTACTCGGAGATAAAAGGGCATCGCGGATTATAAGGGTCCGCTATATCTCATTGCACGTAAGCAGTAAGCTGGCGTAAGCAGTAAGCGTAAGGGCTTGCCGTAAGGGGCTACCATAAAGGTTTGTTTATACGATGAAAATACTTGCGCAAGTCAATTGAACATGAAATCTTGAATGTGAAAGTGAATTTATTTCTTGCATCCACGAAAAGAGATTGTTTACAACCTGCATCTATTCGCCCAAGTTTTTTCTTAGCAATTTCTTGGCTGAATTACGACGCATTGCGTGATTATTTTTTACAGCAGAAAGATGTAAAGGATGTAAAACGGAACATTGTTCACAATTAAAGGTCTTTACGGTGGATTTTAATAGTAAAATTCACTGAGAAGGCCGTCACCCGGTGAAATTTTATAATTTAACAGATACTGGTTGTGGCTTTGATATACTTCCACAGACGAAAAATATTAGACAACCGATTTCGAACGATAATCGTCATCACTTGATGATGAAGATTATAGTTTGAAACCGGACGTGTTTAATCTTTTTGTTCTGTGAAAATATATCAAAGCAGCAACCATTATTTGTTTGATTTTAGGAGTGCCCAAGTGGAAACGTAATGGGAACACAGTGGGACCATATCCTATAAGGGTGGTGAAAATACCATTAATGAAATGTTTAATTTCGGTTTTTTTATTTTGGGTTCGGTAAAACTATATTTGAGCCACGAATAAATACTTTTATTAGGTAAATAAGTATTTACATAACTCCGCGCATTTGAGTGTCAAAGTGACTGGTATCTCACACTTGTCGCACTCTTCTATGAGTAACCTCCCGTACAATAGCCGATATCCTTCTTGAAAAACTTTAACTCAGGTTCACTTCCATCTGTGTTGAAATTTTGGAAATACTCGACTTGTCATACAGGATTAATTCCCGACATAAAAATGTTGTGCATAAATTTGCGAACATTATCTATGAGCTTGGCGATTCATTTATTATATTGACTTACTTGGGCACATACTTTAGTGGTTGGTCAAAACTGCGCATATACAAGGGAATTTTCAGGTCCCTGCGCGGTGGGACCAACAATAAACAAGCGCCCTAAACCTCCGCGGCGGTTTAGGCCGCTCAAGCATAAAGCCGATCCTCCGTCTACTTTATAGTCCATTATTTCTGTATATAGAAATGCTACGAACAATATCTCGAGAACTAGTTAAGATAAAGACTTCCTTTTTGCGCAGAAATGATCATTATAAAAACACCTTAAAAGTAATGTTTGGGTATTTTTTGTATTCAAATTCGAAAGCGGTAAAAAAGGGAAAACTTTCGGGGAAGTTACACAAACACACATATTCGTTTTGTTTACACTTTTCAACAAAGTATCACTATATTTATGTTTTCAGGTATGTTTAGTAACCCCTACTCTCAGTGCAGACGGTGTAGCTTGTCAAAAGTTCATTGCATAAGATATTGGAATGATTACCATTTGCATGTTAATAACACTTGAATATCGCTGAGTTTTTCATAATGACCGGTGATGGTTTTAACATTCATGGAGAAGTTGTGTCGCATGTTGTCGTTCCTATTGTGGGTGTCGTCGCGTGTTTATTCAGATCACGATTGTATCTTACGTACGATACACAAGTTATGGCTCGAGAAGTGGTTGAAATGCGGTCTTTCGAGAGAGGCATTTCAACACCAATAGCACGTTTGTGGAAATTGGGAGAAATTTTCAATCACATCTGAAGATAATAGAGGTCACAATTATTTTAGCCGCGATAATGATGTCTCAACATTTTACTTATGGTGGAATTTGTGAGTTAAGTGCAGAGGGGAATTTATTTCCTTTCATGTTTGAAGTTTACAATAATAATAGTCTTTACAATACATACTTTACGCGACCAAAAAACACCTGTGAGAAGATTACGTGTTACCGGTGCTTTATCTAATGAATATTTGAAGCACATAAATTTGTCTCTCATCAATCGCCATATATCAGCAGAATCATCCCGAAGTTAATCAAGCTTTAGCAGCCACGTATCACTCTGGACGACCTAATAGCAAATGTTTATCCTGGTATTTTTAATATTAAGGGTAAATAAATGGAGGGGTTATTTAAGCTAAAAAGTCTATTTAAGTTAAAATTTTAACACCAAAAAACGACTCAGCTGCAGAGGTTTAGGATAATCTGCACAAATCAGTCAAAGGAGAACAAGTGGAGTACCTACAAATCCGTTGATTCTGTTTTGCTAACAGATGATGCACTACATAATCCTGTAGAATTCCTCAATAATCTCAGTAATAATCTCCTTAAAATAGAAGCTACAATAATGCTGCTACGAAATCTTCAGCCACCTAGATTATGTAACGACACCAGACTGCAAGTGACGACTCTTCGGAAACATTTCATCGTAACCACAGTGACTACTGGCTGTGCTCGGTGAGAGTCGGAGACAATACCATGCATTCCTCTGGTTCCATCAGATCACCCATTCGAATTTAAAAGGATGCAATGTCCCATCAAGGTTTGCATTGCAATGACGGTTAATAAATCACAAGGTCAATCGTTGAAGGTGGCAGGTATTGATCTAAGGGAAGATTGTTTCTCTCATGAACAACTACATCTGCTCAAGAGTGAGTTCATACAGGGACTTAATTATTTTGGAACCGCAATAGAAGGGCTACTAATGTCGTATATAAGGAGATTCTCAAATGACGGATGCCGCTGAAGAAGGCTGAAATTCGGCAGGAATACATCGTTCTTCATGCATTGTTTTAACTCAAAACACCATGGTATATGTTCGTCATTATGGCAGTCCAGATTTTTTCATCACATTTAAATGCAATCCTAAATGGAAATAGATCTCGGAGTCATTGTGGAATTGACAAAAGTCATATAATCTTCACGACGTAATTGATAGAGTAGTTCGATTCAAAGTAAAGAAGTTGATGGACTTTTTAATAGAAAGGCCCCTCTTTGAAGATGTACGGTACTCTGTTTCATGTATTCAGTGGAATGGCAAAACCGGGGTTTGCCTCACATCCATATCTTATTGAGGCTGGTATTTCTCCTACTGCGATTAATGCAATCATCTGTGCTGAAATCCCGAATCTTACACGAAATCCTCTTTATTGCAAAATTGTCAAGTCCAACATGATTCATGGACCGAATGGTAGTTTGAATCCTACCTCTCCTTGTATGAAAGAGATATCCCCAATATCTTCTACAAGAAGCTCAAACAGGGGATGATAGATACCCTCTATATCGAAGACGGTCTACGGAGAATAGAGATTTCACCAGGAATATCAATGGAGTGGATATAGATAATAAATGGTTACTACTATAAAACTTTTATCCTGCTCCTTGGATGCTAATTTAAATGTAGAGCCTAACAGATCCACAATTAGTATTTACCAAAATATATTTTTAATTTCTGTTTTCAGCACAACAAGCTTTTTTAGCCATAACAAAAGATCGATAAATGATTAACAAAAATGTATGCTTTACAAATATTTATAGAGACAGTTAAGAATATGTTATTACTTAGCATTATTTGAATGATTTTTGGTGTGAAGTGATAGCAGCGCTATCTGGTGTGTGTGTGTGTAAGGGCATATTTGCCGGGACTGTGGTTCCTGGTTAGTCCAGCAGGCGAAGCGTTGAGTTGTGTAGTCTTCCTGAGTTTTGTTTTAGACAACCTTTTTCATTAAATGTGATCTTTGGCTCAACCTGTCTTCTTTATTCACGAACCATACCATTTAACTGGTAATGGACCCAGGAGCGTTTTGCGAAATTCGTGAATTAAGTAAGTCTTAAAGATCGACACGGCGTGTTCGTTTCCCGCCTTGGCTGACGAAGAACATTGTTAAATTTGATGGGAAGAATTTCCAGTTATAGAAATTTCATTGTAATACTTTTAGGATATTTCATTTTTGAGAGGCATAATTGGTTATATGTTTCATATTCTCATAATATTATCAAAAGTTGGTGTGCTCAGTAGTCATCTTTCCTAGAATTCTCAATTTTGTCTCTCTTGCTGAGCCAAAAAGGAAATAGAATCATATCCTCTGTGTTGTCATTTAAGTAAAATGAAATATATATAACAGTTTTATTTCTTGTAACTAGACTAAGGAGAACAAAAATGGTAATCACCAAAGGGTAAAATACTTTTAAAATAATGAATTTCAACTCAGTGTGATTCATTTGAACTCAACCCCATTTGTACATTCAGGTGCATATGAAATTACACAAACTTTATACTATATTTAATTTTATTCATATCTTAAACCTGGTGGGTTTGCCGATGAGGCCAGGAATGGTATACTATAGAAGGCTAACAAGATCAACTTAGTGCCATGAAGTTTCGTATGAAATGAAAGTTAATTAACACAATTAAAAATGAAATTATAAGACAGGGAAATTACTGTACTTATTTTTCAGTATTTCATAGTAGACAAATATGAATAATTCAAATAACATTGCCACATTCAGTAAACTATAGATGATATTAGACCTTAAATACTATTGACTACTGTACAATGATTTTCTCTCTTAACTTTCCTTCAGATCTGTGCAATCATTCAGGGAAAGTAAGTTAAGAGAAAATATTTTCATTAGCATTCTCCTAAAACTATAATGATATTGCTATTAACAGAAAAAAGCAACATTATTCAACTTTGCGGAAAGAGTTTCAAACCAAAAAGTTTTAATCATGGCAGAAGAGGGAAGAATCTTTTTGAAAAGTGTAGCTCACAAAATGAATTTTACTTATGCAGAAACTGCCAAACTTCTTTTGGCCGTAGCATTGGGACGACGAAGGAAAGGATCAACAGGGGATATGCATGCTACAAATAAAATTGATTATGATAGTACTATATCATGTCATTCTGAAACAACTGGTGATGATGCAGGAGAGGGTTTACTTGGTACTAATATTGAGCCATTTTGGAGGAAAGTATTGGCAGCATCTGAAGGCACAACATTAATGAATACAATGCATGACAAAGGGATTTTTGAAAATAAGGCTTCGCAAATGAAGCCATTAAGCTTCACAAATGAAGAGACAGTAAATAGCAACCTTGTCAAACATGAAAGAGTTGTGGAAAAAAGTTTATATTCACATGGAGGTGCTCCAATTCAGAAAAGCAAGGAAGTGAGAGATTCAAAGAATGAAGCTATATACGACAAGAAAAGGAAACAAGACAATGGGTCTCCTAGTTCCAAGAGTAAAGGAAATACAAAAAAACCATTAGAGAGGTCCAAAAAAAATTCAAGTAAATCTGAAGTAGGAGCTATGGAAAGAAATACCAAGACACACAAAGAAAAAAGAGGTAATTATGTCTTTCATATATACTTAATTTATCAAAGCCTTGAGTATAATAAAAATCGATTAATTTACAAATAAGACTTCATAAGTTAATTCTATATAATATGTTGATCTCATAGTTAGAATATGAAAACTATTAATCAATGTTATTATGAGCTTCCAATTATTACAGATATGGTAATATAGGGATTAGTGGTAGCTCCAAGGCAGCAATGAATTCGAAGTTTACTGACCCAACTTTTTAAAATTCATTTTGTAAATGTTAATCAGCATATATATATGTATTTATATATTATTGTATCAAATGAAAAAAACTATTTCTACCAAAATTTATTATACTACTGCTAGATTCAATGTTTTGAATCATCATCAGGTACTTGAAAGTTGACTGCTGAGAATAATTATGGCACCTATTATCTTTTTGAAAGACTGAACTACCAGTCCTGATCTGTCTTGGATAATGAGAAGTCATTGATTTCTTTTCTTTATATTTGTCAGAAGTGAAATGAATTTTGTCACACTGTGAATTAAGTCATTCTAGAAAAAATGTCAAATTGACTTTTTGATGTTCATCCGTACTGCAAATATGTCATCCATGTTATTGAACAGTAGATACTTTTGGTATCCACCAAACTTTTTTTTTAATTTGGCTTAAAAATCATTTATGAACTGGTCTGATAAGAGCAGTAATAAGGGCATGAGACTACCATGTTTGGTATAGAGAAGGTATAGTTCACAGCTATAATGATGAACTCACAGTTGATTACTATAAAATAAGCAGTCCTACATAATGAGGCTATGAAAAAATGAGGCTATTTACTTGAAAATATTATTTTATTCATAAATTAACATTTTTGCACCAATTATCAAGGTAGGTAGCTCAAATGTTATTATGCTGGCTATGTTGTCATAAATTTTGAGTTGTGAACTAAATTATTAATGTTCATTATCTCAAAGAATTAGTTATTCATATGGTTGAGTAAACTATTGCAGTTTCTTGAAGGATCATTTATATTTTAAGGATAGTGCCTTATTCCTTACCAAAAGAAATACTTCAGTTTAAATAAATTAATTTACTGGTGTACTAAATTTGTTTAAGAAAATAGCAACCCTAGGTAGAGTAGTTACATAAGTGTGCCAAATGACAACAAAGTCTTTGCTGCCATTTGGCAAGCTTAGATATATTGCATTTCCTTTGAGGAAATGCAAAATATCTGAGTGATACATAAAAAGATTTGCAGTTTTGGCATAGGAAATTTGTAAGCGTCTTCTTCTTCTGCCTTCCAGGATTAGGCTTTAAACCTGTTCCGGCTTCACCTCACCATCTCAACCTTGGTCTTCTGACATTTCTTTTGCCTAATGGTTTATATTCCAAAGCCTGCTTTGGAAACCTCTCTTTCGGCATTCGCGATACATGCT
>WURS02023846.1:0-11858 GCA_011762765.2 Rhinocypha anisoptera | reverse complement strand
ACAAAGAAATTAAAATGAAGACTAAATGAATAAGAAAAAATCATGCAATGGCTTTATAATAATTTAATTTCAATAATTTTTCCCTTAATTTTTACTCATTAAATTTTTCGGTATTATTTTAATAAATTTAATAAGCGTGAATTACTGTAAAGCGGAAAGAAGAAGAGTAATAAACATTAAACTGGAAACAGTAACCATTTCACCATTGCAACTTTCATTCGGGAAACGTTGCTGACTCACTTCTGGCACATCAACTTCACTCTTCCTCTTCACTGTCTTTTCCAGAAAAAAATACATGTGACCGTTGTTTCGAAATTGGTGATTTTCGAGTGCCTCTTTTCAAATGTAATGGAAATCCAAATTTTTGTTAACTCATCAACGAGTGGTTACCATCCTTGCCTCTTCAAAAGAGTTATTCGGGGTTGCATCGCTCTGAAACACGAGTCTGTTTCCATCCTCAACCCCACTATAGCAGAAAGTCCTCCAACTGTTCGTGAAATGTTTTTCAATGTTATCATTCGTTATCTAGAACAATATCCCCTTGAAAGTGGAATTGTTATCCTGTGATTTTTTCTCATTGGCCTTTACAGATGAAATTTTCAATTGCTCTCCTAAATCCGTCTAGGAAAGTTGATGCGACACTGCGATCCTTTCAGGTCCTAAAATTAAACTTAAAACCTATTACTCGCAAATGGCATTCAAAACTTTTATTGGGAACGTGAAAATATGAAAAACTGTAACTTTTTCTGCAGAATTTCCCAAGCGCACTTTTGATTCGGGTATTGGCTTCTGGTGAAATACTATAGAAATACGTATTTAAACTTAATATTACTTTTTTGACAGATTGGGAACATGTTGGAGTAAGCTCCTACACTCAGTTTCACCTTATGTAACTATTATGAATACAATATTCACTATTGTTAAGAAAAAATATTTTCATGTTGTTTGAATAGACATAAATCGGTATTAGTAAACTAAAATTATTAAAAATATTTTAAATAATACAGTAAAAAGCAGGGTAGTAGATCCATAAAATTTCAGAATATATACCCTGACATTGTTGTTAGGTCGGGACTCTTAGAGTTTTATACATATATAGGTACATACATGAAGATAGAGGAGATAAATTTAGATAAGTGTTGACAATTATTTTTGGGCTTAGTGATATATTTATTCAAATGAAAAATTAGTACTCTTAGAAAACCAGCTATGAACCAATTAAAATTGTGTTAACATATTCTACCGAAGGTTATCAATCCAAAAATTAAGTTGCATAAGCTCTCCAAAAAAAACCCAAGAGCTAACTTTCAACCTCTTCACACCCCGGTAAATTGTGACTGTACCATTCTCCATTACATGCGATATCTCAAAGAGTACTTTGGCCTATCTCTAAAGTTCTCCAATACTATGATACTTTCCAATTAGATCTCACCAACTTTCAACTCTCATTTTCTATATTATTACTTTCAATTTTATTTTGAGTATACTGTCATACAAGGAAACCTATTAAAGGCTCTTCGGAGTAGTTCATCATTGAAGCAGCAGTTTTCCAAGCTATTTGGTCACTGACAAGCCTCCTTATAACTCCGTGGCTCATAATTCTAAAATTCCCTTTATTTCTTTCTCGTTTCTTTTTTTCTTGGTCTATTTCTAGAGTTCTTCACTCCTATGGACCTTTCCAATACGGTCTTCAGTAAACTCTAATTCCTCTTAATGTGTCCTTTAAATTACCCAAAGGTCGCGGGTTCTAATCCCTCCCAGGGCATGGACGTTGTGTTTGTGCAGATGAGTTTTTTCAATGAGTTGAAGAGGTGCGAAATGACCATTGCCGTCGAAGCACCCTATAAACAAAAATACTATACTATAGGTGTCCTTTAAATTAATATATCCGCACATAACTTCCTCAATTACTTCTGATCTAATGCCTAGATTTCCGGAAAAATCATTTGCAAAGAGGTCGATTAAACATCCGAAACATTATAGAAATATGGAAATAAAATCCATACACAAAATGATTCCTTTAATATATTTGTGGAGATTAAGCCTATTCGACCTAATCCAACCACTCAACATTTCCTTACGTTTTGACACTTACGTTTTCGTCTTCACAATGAGTATATAGACACTTTGTGAAGGAGAATCTTCCTCTGCAATGGACGGTGACCAGTAAACAAGGCTAGGAAATCAGTGTCACTCTTTAGCGATATTCAATAATCAAGCATAACATTTTTGCAAATCATCCTTAATTAGTTTCCAAAATTTTAGTTAGAACTGTAGCTCAGATCACATTTACCATACGAGTTAAATTTTTTAAAAGATTTTTTTACTAAGTAGCCTCTAGACTTGAACCGCGTATGTTGATGTAGCGATAGTAATTTATATAAAGATTGAAATTTTAAATTTTAAAGATAGTGATTTCGACTAAATATACCACGAATGCTCTAAAAAAAGAGTGAAAATACTACTTGAATCACATTATTTATTATACAGACATATAATTTTCACTTATGCGTTTAGACTAAATTAATTTTATCTGTTTACAGTACCCCTACGACTACCTCTACATCATTACTCTCTATGGTTATTGTGCCAAGTCATGTCAGATAAAGAGCAAGACGAATGCTGGGTAATCTACGCAGCGTTTGTTGCACTTTCGGGCTACTGATATGGCAACCGTTCTTGATTTTGAAGTCCATAAAGCAACGATGTCACATTAAAAAACCTGTTGAGGAAAGAGATGGGAAACCAACACAAATAATACTTCCTCCGTAAAGTTGTGAGCTTGATCTCGAAAACTACTTTCTTGCAGCTGTGAGACCCTTCTAAATAGAGCTATTGTCATGGCAGGCAGTGGAATAGCTCCTGCGGTGGTCATCTTATGAAATTCTTGGGAAACCTTGTAACAACCGGAGAAATGAGAATGGTTGAAATAAGGTGTTTGAAAGAAGGGAATATGATTAGGTCAATTAAGTTGGCAGATATTATATTTTAAATGTGAAATAAATATAGACGCCCGAGGAATGATTGGAGCACAGTGGACAGGTACTTGAAATTCTTAGAGAACTATCTATATGGTAGCTTTCACAGGAGGGGATGAAAGCGAGTAGGGAATAGCTATAATTGCAAATGAAACATTAGGAAAAAGTGCAGTCAAGTTTAATTAAATTAGTGCTGGAATAAAAAACATGGGCTCTACAGCTGATATATCTAACTTGATTCTGCTCTAGGTAATTATTTCAACCGGTGATCACGAGGAGGAAAGAAATAAGACAGGATATCTGACTTCGTCAAGGAATTGATTGAGGATTTTCTTTTGACAGAAAATATTTTAGTGGTTGGTTGGCCTTGACAGCTGTCAGTTATGTAGGAAAAGGTGAATGTGAGAAACGTGAATACGTTTACTTATAAGATATGGTGGTGGAGAGAATGGCTTTTCTAAGTGAAGGTGTTTCTTAAAAAGAAAATGTAGGCCAATCACCAGCAGATTTGTTGGTGCTAGAGGGATCCTCTGGGAAAAACTACAAGATACAAGTAAGATTACTTCAGGGTTAGACATAGATATAGGAAAACCGTTATAAATTTCACCAGGTAGACAGAAAAGGATGTGGACTAGGATGACAGTTTGATTAGGCTAATTTTTTAAGAAAAAAATAGTAACTTAAGAATTACAGAACAGTATTGTATTGCATAAATTCAATCTAACCAGAAATATGGCCGAATTATTGACGAAGAAACCTCAGGAAGTATTAAATAGATCTCTAAGTGTGATCAACTTAGAATAACGGTAGAAATTTCTTAAAAGCGGGATGAAAGGAGATGATGAGAAATTAATACGAGCAGTAAACCAGAAGAAAATAAATAACTATATGCTACGAAGGGTATGTATAGAAAATGGAAGAGCGTATAAAACGGGAAAATGTCCGATTGGAGTACGGAGGAAGTGAATATTGAAATACATTGATTAAAAAGAAAGAGGTGGAAAGAGCAATGAGATTTCATGGAATACAGAGTCAGGGAGAGATAGGAACACTATAAAGGGAAGTCAATGTCTTGTCGGGGAATAGAACAGAATATAAAACCCCTACAGTAAGAGTTAAGTCTTGGGAGACATGTGAGCCTGATGATATTCGGGAGAGATGAAAGGAGTACGTGGAAGAATTCCGCGCCAGGCAGAAGAAACCCTTACACTTAGACCTAGGAAAGGAATGTGAAGTAGATGAAATTAGCGTAGGCACATATATCGTTCATAGTGAGGGAGAAAGGGCAGTATGTAATGAAAGTCGGCAGTAAAATTGGATAATATACAAGCAGAATTACTCAAGGGAATAGATTTAAGTGGTTAGAAGAATGAATTTATTTAATTAGATTGATTGTACGATGAAGGAATGCGGATATAAGATTTTGTTAGGTCGTTATTAATTTATTTATTGATGAAAACGAGACAATTGAATATACGAACTATGGGAATATAAGTTTGGTCGAGTTCATAGCGATGGCTGTTAATGGAGTCATTTTTAAATGTCATAAAAAAATTGTGTCCGAATTTTTAAGTGAAAATCAGCTTGTTTAAGTTGAAGTAGGTAGTAGTGTAACTGAGAGAAGTATGTAAGTATCAAACATAATTTGAATTTCTGTGAGTGACCGAGAGGTAAGTATAGTAGCAATGTAACAATCATTCAAAATATTGCTGTGGTGGATACGTGTCGAGAAACAGGAAGACTGGCTAATGGGGAATAAGGCTCAGGTAGCAAGAAGATTATTGATGCGTATTCTAAGGGGCGTGGGCATTGGACTATGTTGAAAGGGGTGACAGTTTACCTTTTAGACGATAGATGACGTTGCTAAATTTGCAGGATGCGTTTGAAAAAGCTTGATGTAATGACAAAAGAAGAGGGTATAGTTGATGGGAATGAGTCACAACTTGAAATGCCATACTTCGCTCCAAATTTTCCTCAAACCGTATTTGCACGACATCTTGGAGTTAGTAAAATTCTCCGCGTTCCTGCCAAACTATATCTCTCCCATAAAACATTTTAAAAATTCTTAATAGTTGCCTTCTAGATACTACCAACATATCCACATCACACTAAAATAAAGGTCCTATAGTATCAACCTGACTTTTTTGCAGGGCATACAATTCTAGCATAGATTCCTAAAATACCATCAAAAATCGTTTATATTTCCTCGGTATTCTAGTTTCTTGGCCAGAATACTCTTAAGTAATAAATTCTATTATTTTAAGACGAGCTCCGAATCTGTGAAATCCCTAATTTCGTAGTTTCAGGGGTGATATGGTGGAATTCGAACACATTTATACAAGAAGATGGCAATTCTCCAGTGCAATTTTAAAATTGGAAAATTGCCATATCCTTGGTGAACACCTCTCGAGATTTCCACTGGGTCAGGTATTCTATTACCGGAGTTTCAACGGCACACTCCTGGTTTCCTGAAAAAAACTAGTCGCACTTGAAACGCCGGTAGCAGGTTGAAAGTCCGAATTTCATACGCCGGGATAGCCTCAGATCTCATTGACATTAATCTGAGAGATCCCTTCAAACCTGGCTCTCTCAAAATCCCACCCGAACCTAATTTCAGGCCATCCGCGCTCGATGCAAATCATGCCGTAACATCACCCCTATTTCTTTCTAAACACCAAGGCTTTCTCCCAATCATTCCTCGTTTTAGTTTAATCAATGGATTCTATTTTCCCCATGTTATGTAAGAAAGAAGATGTTCCAAAAAATATTATAACCTTTCAAAAATTGAAACATCATCGCTAATTTTCGATGTATTTTCCAATTTATCGAAATATCAAATATTTGACCACCTTGCTTCGTGTCTTTGTCTATGATAAATGTTTATTTTCTCTGTGAAAACTAAACATTTTATTTAAATATGACAGGTGCATCAATGGATGCGTCAATGGAATTCAATCACTTCCTATGCCTATGTATAGAATTATAACTGCTCTGAGTAAAAGTAGATAACAAAAGTGGTTGTTTACACCCCTGCCTGTGTTACTCCACCGTCTTAACTGTGCACATCGACCTAAGGTTTCCGAGGAGACGTCTATTTAACCAATACGTGCATTTACTTCTAAAACTTTCATCAGTTTTAGCCACTCTACATAATTGACCTCTTGCTCAATGTCTATGAAGCATGGGAAAACATTCCGGGTTCGTTCCATATTCCGCTATATCAATGTCCTTAATACATTTTTCATATCAAGTGTCTAATTTTGCCATTTCCAAAATCTATCACCTACGTATTTATTTACATTCTGTTCAGTCTTCTACTGATGATTTATAGGACTAACTTCCCTGGGTACGGGTTCAAAATCATTGTAACAATATCATGAATTCCATTCTCATAACAATATATCCATATTTATCACATTTATAAACACATTAAAGAGTAAGAAATCTATAGTTTACCACAATTATTTTTCAATACTCTAAGGAAAGTGCCAGTCTCTTCTGTAGAATAGTGTACACATGGTGTTTTTTAGATTGTATTTTGTACTGGACAACAAAAATATTCTTATTAACAAGCAGTGCATCCATGGTGTGCTGGAAGTTTACCAGCGACCTATCTGAGATATGACTCTCTAAATATTCAGTTTCTTTATATTTTAAATTAGATCTCTCTTCGGAACGGATGGCATATGATTTCGCCCTTGAGCCAACAATTTGTAATTTACATTTCCATCCCCACTCTCGTCTGACCACAGCCTACTTATGAGCCCATCTGGTTATGATAACATCATCATCCTTGGCATCTTCGTAGCCAAGCAGGTCATAAGACACGTTTAAAAGGGATGCTTGTTGCATTTCTTGAAATACACCAATAAAACATCTGGATCAGATAAAAGAGAGGATACATTTTCATGAAGCATAAGTTGAAAACGCTACAGAAAATTTCCTCCAATCTTATCCTTCCACTTATTCTTCCGTTGTCCTACTCTTGTAATTCCTTAATTGACTCTACAAATAATATTTTGAACAATACCATGGGAGAGATTACATTCTTGTCGAGCTCATTTAAATTAAAGGCTTCTATTTTTCTTCACTTTCTTGTTTGAAGTTTAGTGCCTCGATTCTGGCAGCGAAAGTATATAACCTTTCTCTCGTTACATTCAACGCCAATATTCTCCAACAATTTGAATATCCTGTCCCATTCTACATTATTGGATTTATTTTCTGTGTCAAAATGCTACTTATAGTGAATTTATTATACTTATTTTTATTTCTACCAGTATTCTTAAGATGAGTACGGCCTCTCTGGTCAGAGTTTTTTATAAATCAGAACTGCTTCTCCGACAAGTGTTTTCGACAGGTTCCTTGCAACAAGTTTTAATTTTTTTCCATCCTCAGTCTAGTTATTCGTGTTAATAAACGATACTTCCTGTTAAACAAAATGAATAGATAAATATAAATTCTTGTGGCGGTTAAGATAAGGTTCCACAAGAAAATATAAAAAATGTTTTTCTAGTAAGAAAAAAATCTTATCAGAGATTCTTATTAAAAGTAGTTTAAAAAAAATATAATATATATGAAATTAAAATAGAAATGATAATGTTAATAATGTTTTTTTTAATATTATAGAAATGAAAACTGAGTTTTACTTTGTCTTATACCGATCGCTCTTAACCGAAGAATATGATAGTAGCTTTTCTCTGCTGTACAGAACTTCCTCACGCTTGGCTGATATACACCCTGTGCTCGCTGGGAAAACTCTTTTTGACTTCAGTTTTTCTTGTTGGTTCAGAAATTTTTCGTACTCGATCAATCTCCTGAAGTCCTTTCTATAGTTCCTTGTCTTACTTGATCCTAAGTTCTCCAAATTCCATCTTGCTTCTACCAGCTAGCGCAGTGTTTTTTTTTCAAATTGGAAAAGAGTTAAACTTTTTTGGTTAATCTGTTCCCATTCTTTGTGACGTTGTCCAAAAATTTCTGTCGCTCTTTGCTATTTTGTTAGTAGTTTTACTTGTCTTCATCTGAGAACCTTCATTTGATGTTACCTCAGTGGCACCAACGTACTGATAATGAACATATTTTTTAAATATTTTCACGTTAAAAGATGCTTGCTCCAAATCCATTATATATTACAATTACATACAACATATTTTTAAGTAAATAGACAGGCATAGTTGGAAAAGAGAAGTAGACCGATCAACATCCAAGATGTGGGTTGCAAAGCCCTTTCCGAAGTAGCAAATATTTTTACCTTATTTGGGAAAAAATCATTTCACTTTCTGGAACGGAATGTTGATATTTACGGACATCTTCACCTTTAAGCTTAGTCAAATAAACGGTCGGACAAGAGATGAATCACCAACATTTGTCAATTAGCCCTCCTAAGTTGATTAAATTTTAGAAATATTGTTATCCATTTTCTATCGATTAATTTCCCGTATTTTTGGCAAAAAATAATCCTTTTATCTAGTTTCTTGGTCATTCTTCTTTCTTAACATGTCAACGTTGTCGGGTCACCGCATATATATATTAGGCTACGAAACTTTGAACATTCCCTAGTCTTTTTAAAGAAATCGTTACCAAATTCTTTTTTCATCAGTAAATGGTCTTCCTTACAAGATGTCTCACTTTACATGTCGGTAGCATTTGCATAGATTCTTTTATTAGAGTTCACTACAAAATTCAAATCATCAACAGAAATCGTGATACATATTATTTTTTTTAACATTTAACATTTTGATACATTTAACAACTCACTGAGGAATACCCAAGGTCTCAGTGACTCAAATAGGATCCAAGGCCACCTAATATTATTCTGTTCACTTTCGAGGATTAAGTCCTCAAACTAATTTATAACATTTTCATAAATCAACGACATTTAGCATACGTAGCTCGCGTAGGGTAGGTAAAAAATGAGTTTAGTCTCGCAAGAACTTTATTTCACAAAGAGCTTCTCCAACTTCAATACACGTCGCAGCTGATGGAAGGTATTTTCCTCAGAAGACACTGTTTGCTCAGGTCAATAAGATCGCTCCGGTATCATCAAAATTCGCAGCTGAAGGTGGGATTGAAATTCAAGGAATTGGTTGAAAGCACCGATTTATTCTCCACTGAAGAAATTCAGCTTTGCGCTCACAAAGTCGACGAAATGGCATTATTGCTGGTGAAATACTTACTAGGTAAAATGTCTCACACTAGAATATTCGGGTGGGGACTCCTAGGAGGGAAATACCAGTCAAAAGGAAGAGATTTAGAATATACAATTGGACATAAGGTCCCTAGAAGGGAGTGGGAAGCAGAAACATGTGAAGACAAGAATGATAAAGCTGGAGTGGCACTGAATATGAGCTAGTAAAATAAAATGGGCTAGGACAGTTGACTTCTCGAGTGACGGATAGAGAATTATTACCTCAGGAGAAATTCGTATAAGTTAGAATGAGACCTATTAAACAATGGGGAAGAAGAGTCAAGGGCTGTTGGCATTAAAACGAATGAATTCCGATGATCAAGTTAGATATGACAGCCCATGACTACAGCAGCGATAGCGCAGACTTATATGCCAACATACAGACACAGAAAATATGAAAAAGAATAGGTATAGAAGTAGCCAAAAGAATTCCAAGTCATAATGACTTAGAAAGATATACGCTAATGGGGAAAGACTAGAACAATATCTATACTATTACCTTGCCCATGATAAGCGATAGTGAGCTCTATTCTTCAAGTCTCTAAAACAATATTTTAAAGTCCTTTTGAGAAATTTAAGATTTTTATTGGTCTTCGTTTAGACATTCGATATCTTTCGATACATTATATCATTCCATTTACGCTCATTTAATCGTAACCCCAAATATATTCATCTAACGGTATGATAATTCGATGTGACTTGGATTCATATCTTATGGGATTATATTTTTTTAATTCCGTGATGTAAACATTTATTCATTATCAAAATTTATTATTTGATAGCCTGTACAGTTTATTTCAGTTATAGTATCATGCCTAAACTCCCTTCAAATCGTACTACAAGTGATATTGCCTACAGATTATCTACAACACCCTATAATATATAAAATCATCTGAAAATACGCTAGTTGTACAGTGAGCTACATCAAGAATATCATTTATAAATATTTATTTGAAAGAATGTAATTGATACTAAGCTCTTGGGGACGCCATCATACTATCTAACATTTGACTCTCCATATATTTTTTTTATAACCTACCGCTGAGAAATGCTCTAATCGAGTACACTCTGATCTAACCCCCTAGGTATGACTTATTTTACGATCAGTAATTTATATTTTCTCATTTCAAATGCTTTAGGGTAATCAATATATGTCTCCACTTACTTCCTCGCAATCAAACGATCCAATAGGTCTAAGGGAAAATATTCGCATGTCTCACAAATATCATTTCATAATCCATATTTACAAGAGATTTTCCAGTAGTTTTCGTTGCAGAATTACATGATAATATCTGTTACCATTTTAAACAATATTGATATGAAAATTTTCAAGCATATAGGTATGTAGTTTTCTACATGCAACTTTTGACAACTTTTATATATGGGCAAGGTAACAGATTTGCTCCAGTTTGAATGCATCTATGTATTGTAAAACAATATAATGATAAGACGTGTCAAGGAAAATTTTCAATGTCCACGACATTCAGAAACTTTTTTCTTAAATATTCAATCCAGTTCAGAAGAATTATTGTGTCCTATTTTTTTATAAATATCATTGAAACATATCGTGTCTCATGTTTTGCTTTCTGAATCGGTACTTACTGAATTTTATGATTTCCATATACATAAATAAATTCATTCTTAAAAACTTGTTAGTTTTGCATTAAATTTTAATTTCCATGTGTCTTTGCTTACAATGTTTTGAATTGTATCCCTACAAACCTTCCTTTACTCAAATATTTATGAAAATCGTTCATGCTTAAATTTGCTACACCCGGTTAAGTAATTTCTAACAAAGATGTAAATTTGCATTTTTTTTTTATTCTGCCGCCAAAATTTACCTAGAAGTATAAAATCTTCAGCTGATTTATTTAACCATTCCCCCAATCTGCTCCTTTTCCTTGATATCCTTTTTTGCCTAGTTCCTAGGAAGCTTGTATTGACTCGCATCTTGATTTGACATGTGTCATAACCCTGTGGTTGATTACCCCCTTAAGAAATTAAGATAAAAAGTGTACTTAAAAAAAACAATTTAATTTCAAAGCTTTATATGTTATAGTCCTTCTATGTTTCACTTCAAAACGATTGCATTGTAACATAGTTTAAAGAAAAATGTTGTGTCATTAGATAATATCCTTGATTGGAAAATGCAGTGTGGATTTTACTTTTGTATAGATGTCTGAAAAAATCAATAAATAAATGTTCTACGTAATCCAATTTCCTGCTTTTAAACCAGTCTTCATAAAAATATTTTAAGTAAATCATTAGATTCAGCACTTATGTGTATCGTTCGTGGTTGTCTTTTTGAAATATCGAATGACTCTCGCAAAATCATAATGTGGATAAAATGAAAAATGGAGTCGCCATTCAGTTATACTAACAGTAGTTTCCACCTAGGATGTGTTCACACGACGCCAAACCAATGTCAATCCTCTTTGCCAACCCTTGAAAGGCCCCGAAAAATCTCCGTTCACATAATCCACAAACATGCCTATCCTCCCGCCCGGGCCGTGTTCCCCCGGCATTCAACCTTCTTACACCCTCTGCTACATGCCATCACGTCCTATCACTTCTTCCACCCGCTTCTCTATTCTTCGCATCCCACCCCCTCCTCCCCTGCCGTTCCAACCAGCTCTTCATTTCTTTTCTTCCTTTGTTCGACTCGCCTTCTCCTTCCCCACCCCAATACTCCCGCA
>WURS02023835.1:0-11858 GCA_011762765.2 Rhinocypha anisoptera | reverse complement strand
TCATCTTGTTGCCTGGAAATAAACCTTGATTAAAGACCAGCCAACCTCTTTGTTTCATGGTGAACAATTGTGAGGCACACGCAGGCAACGGAAGGGGGAAAGCGACATACAAGGTTGGAGGCTGCTTCAGAAAAAAATGACGGAAACAGGTCAATAAATAGTATTGAAAAATATAAGTTATATACAGTAATTTCCCACCAGTTATCCTTGACCTCGGAAGTAGCACTTAGAATCGGGAAAAATGAATGCGACACGTGCCTAGGCCGAGGATTTGTCAGGATTAGGACAGAGGCATTGGGAGTGAAAAGCATTTGCGGAGGAGACAAGAGGGAAGAATGCCGTGAAATGTTATCGCTCTGATATAAATTGAGATAGGATAACGAAAATTCTATGACTTAAGAGGGAGGGAGATGCCATATATGTATCCAATGACCTTTCCCTTACGTGCAATCTTAAAAACACCTAGGAGGGCACGAGGTTTACGGTTCCAATGAAAGGAAATCACGGAAAAAACCACAAATCGAAACGAATTTGAGCGATGAAATTGTGTACTTACTTGGAGTTTTCTGTGAAGGGAATAAGGGGAGACTCTTTTGATCAAAATTTTGTGTTCTCTTCCGTGTAGTGAAAAGGTGAATTGGATGTAATAATTGAAGATTTCCTGAGTGCTGTTCCTTTATCCAAGGCCACCCCACATGAGTAATTCATCCTTTCCTCATTAAGGCCAAACATTTTACCACAGTGCCCTTTGCATTGACACTGGATCCTCCCCAGCGTTCAATGATTTTCATTGCAAATGATGGTTTCTTCCCAAAAAATAGTCACAATTGTTTCCTCGACTATCATTTGCTGAAACCGACATTCATTCTTTTTGTTCCAGCATGTAATTTATCATTGAGCCAATAAACATTCATAAAGAACTGTGATAATGTTATTGAGCTTTAAATCATCTGGTCATAAATTGAGCTCCCAAGAGACAGTATTGGAAAATAACTTCTACATAATTAATTGCCCATAACTATGAAGCAATCATAAATTAGTTTAGACCTTGAGTAATGAATTAAATCCCTAAACGAAAGAATTATTTTCATTAATATGGGATTAATTTACCCTGAAATGTTCAAATGATGAAACATATCAATAAGGAATTTTATTTTAAAGGATGATAATTGACCTAATTCTGAAAATAAATACATACATTCTTCAGCATCACTGGTGTTATTCTTTAATGCAGGTTATGGAGCCTTTTGTACAGCAAATTTGTCTCGCCAGTCTCTGTAACCACTTCGTAGGTCTAGCGTAAGCAGCCGAATTTCCGGTGAAGGGGGGAACTCAGACTGTGAAACACGGTGAAAACGTCTGTTCTAAAATTTTTATTTGTTACGTTTCTTGTACGTTTTATGAAATTACACTCCATAAATTCTACTGAAGCAGGCATTATTTTGCAAACCTATATTTCAGGTGGATAGTGTAAAAAGGACTTTCCACAGATTCGAAAACGGGATAAATGAACATCATAAATAAAAATTACGAAGGGGAAAGAGACGGTGGGCGTGGATACCTTCCGCAGGATACTGATGGCGGCGAAGACTTTCATTGTGAAAAAAAAATGTTTCTTAGGACTGTCCACTTATGTCCATTTGCCAAAGCTTAAGCACAACCCCCGAAAAGACAATGGAAACACGATGCAACGTGCTTTAATAGCCAAGTGAGGTGGACTTCCTTTGATCTTGTGACTGTGTCGTGCGGTGCTTCACCCTCTTCTTTCTCTCTCTCTCGCTGGATCCATCCTCCCCTCCAGTCACGTCACCTACGCCCCCACCCCTCTCCGCTACTACCCCCTCCCCCGCACTCAACACTTCTCCCCTGATTCCTCTCCTCAACGTCGTCGACTCAATCCTATAACTCTCCCTTCTTCCCCCTCCCATTCTGCCGCACGGATGCGCATCCCGCGCCCTCTACGGCAGAAAAATCAAACCCTAGCCCCTTTCCCTCACCCCACGGCCTCTCTTCCGACCCCAATCTTCGATTGACTCCAGCCGCACTCACTGCAGGTCCCACCAAGGTTTGAAGTGGGGAGAAGGGATCCTCCGCCTACTCCCAACCCCTAACCCGCAACCATCCTTCCGCTTGTCCCACCTTCACCCAAAGTCCACTCCCTGTGATCCCCAATACCAGAGCTCCTACAGGAAACTTATTCCTGCTGTTGACATTCTTAAAATCAACTCTCCGCTTTCCCTGCCCTTTCACTCACGAATTTCACAACTGTTATCGGTATTATTGCTCAGGATTATGGTTCATTTTTGTCAGGGGTTTCACACCGAAGAATTCAACCTCTCTCCGCAGGAAATAATTTGAACTTAACGTTAGATCTGGCACTTCCATGAATATTTCACAGTTTGCACGAAAATATCTTCCACCAGGATCTGTCATGTTCTCAGTACGTATATAACCGAACTATGATTTCAACAGTGTTGAATGAATTATTAGATTCAAAGGTAAATTTATTATTGCTTCGTCTACGAAGTACTCTGCAAGCCAGGGGGGTAAATCATCACCATGTATGGATTCCCACATGCAGATATAGTATATGTAATTAACATTGAAAGAAACTAGTTACAAGCAAAAATATTCAATGGAAAAAAACACTATGTATCATGTGGAAAACCAATTAGCATTTAATTTTTGAAAAAAATGCCTATAAAATATATATACTAGCAATCATAACTATCTCAGTGCTTTTAATCATATTTATTTTGATCTCTATTCATACGAGGAAAAAATTACAATCTGTATCTATCTGTTCGACAGTCTATCTTCCTGATTTGATGTCCATGATCTGATCTACCTTAATATGACGAATCTTGTAATCTATTTTTAACTTTTCCGCTGAAGTGATCTTTCTGAAATCTGCATAATAATTTCAACCTGTACTTCAACCTGCTCTCAGCAAGTGGTTCCCAACCTAATTTCTCCAGTTAACAAGTTGCCACTGCTGCGTTGGTCGTAACTATCTTACTCAAATATAGCAGCAACACCCGATTTAACCCCAGTACTAATCCTGTCTCATATAGTCCCATACACTCGAGGCATATTCGAGCTGAGACCTAACTAATAAAATGTAACTCCACTCTTTTATCCTCTCCTTATCATAGGAAGCTATCATGATAGCTGGAGCAACATGAAGTACGATACGCCTCCCAATATTCCCCAATTCTTCATGTTAACCTACCGTCGCATTTAACTTTCTGTGTTCAAACTACGGAATAATGAAGTCCTCTGCGAAATACCTATATTTTTCTATACTTTAGAATAATAACTCGAGACAGGAAGTCGACAAAAGTCTTGAAAAGGGAAAATATCTGCACCTCTGAATCAATTTCCTCCAACGGTATTTATGAGTACATAACACCCTGACAGAACGCTGTATTTGGATTATTTCTAATGAAAATCGTTGCCGAGACATGTGATTTATGAGTGTTGAGACTGTAAAATAGATTAAAACTAGCAGGATAGAAACTTACATTAAATTATCCAATTCCTCGAAAATACTGTAAACACAGCAACTCAAAAGAAATAAAATCTATGGATGAAGCCTATGATTGTTCGTTCTTATTGTTTAGAAAAGAGGCAAAACAATTAGTATACACATTAAAGATCGAATCGAAACAATCGATGTGGTTGAACGAACTTTACAACGCGAAAAAATCTCCGTTCCATCATAACGAAAGGGATTTTCGAAAGTTTAGAAAAGCGATAAATATTTGTTTTCTGGTAGAAGAAGTATTGATTAAATCTTCAATAATACAGGTATAAGGGTAAAGTGCCCTTTTCTGCAATCCTCGTCTATTCCTTTATGACGTGAAATAATGTCCTCGGGAGAAGGAAAGCTGCTGACTATTTAATTGAATAGCTTGAGAGCAATAGCGGAGAATAACAAGTACTAAAAAATGTGTATATAACCAGCTTCCTCAATTTAATTAGAGCTCCATCCAGAGCAAAGTTCCTACAATGAAAGCCACATCCACATGTGTCTCTGAAAGTTGAAAATGCATTTATAAAAATGGTAGAATGTAGTCAGTTATATTTTTCATTACTTCGTAACGAGATGTTATTAGTCGTTAAGAGTGAATTTTTGGACACCGGATTCAAATCAATCAAAATGCTAATAAAACAATTTTGTGTAACTTAAGTTCTTCACATAAATTTTCGTGCTTCTTTTACGGTTAAAAAATAGTAAAAGATTATTTACATGCAAAATTATTTGTAACAACAATTATAATTTTATAACTATTTAATTTTACAATAATTCAATTAAACAGCTCGAAAAAATACTCTTTTAGGTATTATATAATAATTTATCGTATTTTACTTACCTTGAGAAATTAAAAGTAAAATGCAAAGAATATTAAAAAATCACTGACAACTTGTCGTAGTAGTAACCATAAATTATACTGTTATATTAGTATAATATTTATAGACGTATTATTACATATAAGGTGCGTTAACTGCTATGGTCAAATAGCACCTCAGTCGTCGCAGAAAAATCCGAATCGAGAGAAAAAAATATCCATACCCTAAGAGGGACTCGTGACCGCGACTTGGTGGACACTGCGCTGGTCTGATAGACAATGGAGGCCATATCATGCAGGGATAATCACTCAACTTTATTTGAGCTACTGCTGCCTGCAAGCTCGTCCTCCGGGCCTCGAACCTTGATCCAATGTTTTGTACAGTAGAAGAACTCTAGTTTACCAGGGACTAACACAAATGGTCAAATAAAGAAATAATTTAAAAAGGAATAGGTTGAGGGATCTTCAATATACTATTAAATAAAATGTACAAAGAACTACTCAGGTTGGAAAGTCGGAGTATTTAACCGGTAAACCTATGGAAATGAAAAATATTTGCCTCAAATTGTTCATTATTAAAATTTCCTTTTACTCTATGATATTTCCATATATAAGGTTGTTGTTTTATACCAGTTAAAAAATTAAAAAGTATTCTTTATTCTATGGTACCACTTATGTTTCCGACTACGTTTCAAAGTCAAAGATGAGAACAGAAACCAATTTAAGTTTTCTCACACAGCATTATTACGTACAAAGTCCAACTGCCAGAAATAAAATATTATGTCACTTCTAATAGACAAGAAAAATAATTATTTTTAATACTACCATGTTCAAGAAAACGGGAGACATCTAATTACAGGCTAGTAGCTTTGTAAACTTCAGCTCATAGTGCTGTTTCTAGTCAGGTCAGCACTAACATGAAGCTCAGACTGGGAGGAAAGGCATACCATAGTGAATAGATAAAAAGAAGAATAATCTTTTTCCTTGAATTCTTATAAGCATGGGTAGCATGACGTAATTGTAAACCTAGTTTCAATTTCATCAATTTTAACTAAACGAGTACCTACGTCAATTATAGTTACAATATAACAACTAAGAAATCATAATAGACAAAGAACTAACGTATGGATATTAGCAACTCCCATGAAGTGAAGAATGAAACCACTAAATTCATATAACAACCATTTACTACTTATTCATCATGGTAATATTGTCTCTAGTCAACAATGTCTGAGCCTCACACTTTCGAAAAACTGAAATAAACGATACATAGTTTTTCAGCGTCTTTACCAGCAACGCGACACGTACCTTTCTAAAATTAGAAATTTTAAAAATTTTAGCTCACCTTGCGTCTTCAATCCTTCATTCATCCAGTAATATATTTACATACCCTCCGAATAGCTTGATGAAGTAGTACTATTTGGCTTTAGTCGACCGATGAATAGTATTAATCTCGAAACCACGTTGTTTACTTCACCACAGTCACACAGAAATGCCAAGGTTCATGGAGGTCGCATGACAATACCGTATTTTAGAAACGCCTCTAGCCTCCTCATCGAAGCTTCACAATATAGAAATTCATGTAAATTCACATTTTAAAAGCAGAGAGTTATACTGGGCTTTGGTCTCGTAAAAAAGAAGTCCAGAAGGATTTCTATCGCTAACAGGGGAGACTCTCACTCTCACTGTCTTCGGTGTAATACCTGGAAAAGCAGATGGCCACCAATGTTTCAGAATTCGCCATAAAGAAACAACACATTCGCTGCTCGCTGGACTGAGCGTCGCAGGTCACCTTTCTCGACTGCCGTCCTTCAACTGTTTTTTTTCTTTGTGGTTAGCGGATGCTATGGCTTTTCAGTTGTTTCTCTCATTCTATTGACATAAGGGATGTTGTGTGTCTGCTTTCAGGGATCACATTATTTGGGGATTAACCGGGTTTGTATGGGGAGGGGCGGAGGGGGGAGGGAGACCGAAGAGAAAGGGGGAGTTTGTCCGGTGGTACAGTATCATCTTACACCCGCAGGTGTTCCTGGGGCCAATAGAATCAAAAAGGCACGATATTTCTCAATTCAACCATAGTGAATAATGCCCCAGCTGCTTTATATCGGTTTTTGTTTCTTTTACGGTCACTGCCTTCTACCAATTTTCTGCCCGCTGTTCGAAGGAGTTGTAACTTATTGTTATAACTGCCAATTCATTAAAAATACAAGCAATGATCAGGAAATGTCTAAATTCTACAATAATTCTGTATTGTACAACAATTTTATATGGTTACCTATGCCAAATTCCTGTTTCTGAAATTTAAATTTCGTCACCAAAGGTTCATTACAATTTTCCCTTTCTTCATCACTCTTTGCCGCGCATACCAGGTGGTGGTCACATTTCCGTGAGTCGTAATTATAGGAGGTTTGTGTTTTCCTATTATGAAATAAAACTTATAAAATCTTAATATGATAGCTCGCCGAAATCCATTTACCTATTCATTGAAAGAGCATTGAAAGTTCCATCCGAGAAATTGAAAATGTCAAGAAAAAATATATCTCATCAACAGGCGCGATGAATCCCTTGCAGTTGAACTTTCACCATCCTTCTCTCGAATTCCCCTTTCGGAAAACTGGTCAGCGTTCAAAAACTGGAAAAAGAACCCGTCCAGTACCCTTCCCCACAAATTCCCCTTCCCAAAGTCCTCTCACCCTTCCCGTTCGCTTCAGAAAGCACTTGTAACGCTCATTCATTTATTTTCGAGTGCGCTGGGTTTTAGAAAGTCTCGACACGAAGCAAAATCCCCAGCAGAATCCTCCCCCAGCATCAAACCACTCCTTCCCTTGGCCACTGCCCCGGATCTTTCGTCGCGTTTACAATTTGTCCCCGGTATTCCCTCTCCCGTCACGTCATTTCACGGGTGCCGACCCCTCCTCCGAATTCCAGGCCAATCCCTTATCTGCTAAACCACCGGCAGAAGATAATGGTCTCCCTTGACCGCCCCTCATCCATTACCTCTTCCTTCCACTTTTCTCTTTCGTCCATCCAGACCCCATCTAGGAACTCCAGGGAAAGATGCTGCGAATTTGTCTACTCTCTCTCTGACCACCCCGACTTTCCTCTAGTGTGCTTTTATCTACCTTTATTCCTTTTTCTTGGAGTGAATATGTAGGCTATGTATCCACAAAACATATCCGAGCTAGGAAAATATAACAGAAATTATATAAATCACGTATTCTTTCAAATCTCATAGGTATTTGACATAGTATCCGTGGTAAGAACAATATTGTTTCTCAGGATTATTAAATTTATAAACTTACCGATTGTTAGTAAAATACGGGGAAAGGGAGTACAAGGAGTAAAGAGTCACTTATTCAATGTTATGTGCAGCTATTATTATTTAACCTTAGGATATAGTTCACTGTGGAGGCCGTCACTTGGCGGAATTCCATGATAAATGGTTTTTTATATAATAGTTATTAAAAAACATCTCTCTAACCTTAGATTGACTCCAAGAAACAAAACACTTTTGCAATTCCACATAAATAATTTTAATAACGACCCAGGTTTTGACATATAGCGTCATAATCTGAGTCGAAACCTGGGTCGTTATTAAAATTATTTATGTGGAATTACAAAGTGTTTTGTTTCTAGGAGCCATGAAGCAGTTCCATAAAGTCACGCCTGAAACCATTTCTTCTACCTTTGATTGATTTACAAAGTGGAAGCAATGTTTATTTTAATTTTACGGTAGTAAAAGTCATCTACATTATACATATTCAGGTTGATTTGGTGGAAACGTTCCAAATTGGTAGGAAATTGCACCGCGCTTTATTTTCCTACAAATTGTCATTATATAATTTCGTAATTTGCCATGATAAATCTGAATTTTTCAATACATTAGCCAAAAGTCAATGCCTCTCCGCACATCATCAATTTTTCTATTATATTACAGATATAATTTTTACGCTAACTCCAGATTTAGTGCATGGCTAATATCATAGACTAAAGAATACTACTAATAGTGTTATTTAGTCTAAGCTAATATGAAATAATATTCACCTGCAGCATCCTTCTGTTGATTTACTGAAGTAAAAGAACCCCCAGTAGGTTCCCATTTGCAGTTTTATCGTCCTTCGGTTGAGTTCAAACCTGAGGCTTCCACGGAAAGGGAGGTTGGGTCTGGTTGGGTGTGGCAGACACACCAGACATGGGGCTAGATGGTCGATGAGGGTCTCGGGGTGGGCCGCTTGGAGGTCTTCGGGGGAAGAAGGAGGTTAAGGAGCTGACAAGTAAATAGAGCGGCATGTGTCGCGAGCCCGGCGGGTGTCGACGATAAATCCCACTCTTTATGACCGCTCGAGTGGACTACCTCGTCTACGCAAGCTTGTCTCCTTTGGGTGTTGGAATATTTCATTGGCACCTCGGAGGAATTTCCACTTCAGCAAAAAGGAAGCAAACTCTTGGTGTTCACCAGAGATTGAACAGCTAGCTTAATGGACTGAAAACCTTTCGAATAATTAAAGCAGCTAAGATGGAAATACTAGGTATTTTTATTCTATCCATAACGCGTTTTGTAACCGGCGAATGTGCTATCGATACAGTTATTTACTTCAAATCGATCCAAATTAGATCTTTCCACTTTACTGAGCAGCGAAGAGATGGGACATTATTGTTCACAGTTAATTATTTCAACAGAATGTTCAAAACCACTGGATTTCCTGGAGTGAAGCAATTGTCGCGAAATTGTCACGAGACATCCAGAATTATTATTATTTAATGCAAATTATCAAAGTTAATTAAATGAAATTAATAACATTTGGTTTACAGGAAAAAATACCAATTGCAACACTTGGAACCTGAAAAGTATTAATGACCAGTGTCACGGATTAAAAGCATCAATAAATCTTTCATGAAAATAGATTTAAATAGTGCAGGTGTAATGTGTAACTCATGAAATATCAAAACTTATGGCATAGAAGATTTAGGGAAAGCCCTTAAATTCTTCCCAACACCAGCTCCTTGACTGAAACCGTGACTAAAAATTTACCGAGTAAAATATTAATTTGAAATAAATTATGCACAAATTATTAGCATTGCAAGGAAAAAAAACACAAATTCACAAGGAACATCTCGCAGTCGACCGGGTTAGCCTGGTGGGTAGCGTGCTCGCCGGATAACCCAAAGGTTGCAGGTTCGAATCCCGGTCAGGGCATGGTTGTTGTGTTAGTCCAGACTTTTTTTTCTATGAATTTAAGAGGTGCGAAATGACCAAAGCCGTCGAAGCATCCTAAAAAATAAAATACTACTAACATCCAGAAAATAATACCTGTACGTGAAAGTTGTGTTTGAAAAATTATCGATAGATATTTGGATGTGAATTGAATTTTCCATTTAGATAAATTGGAAGTTGGAGAATTCGGAAGAAAACATTTTGGCGCCACTCCGTCTCCAAAGCAGCTGTGGCCAGTCCTGGGTTTTCAAATTGACCACGAAAGATGGATAAGACCCAGCCTCACCTTACGCCCCCACTCGGTTCATCTAGCTTCGTCAATCCCTAGGCAACCATAACTCGCATACCCCAAACACCGCGCGCTCCAGCCTACCCTTTTCCCCCCCACTCTCTGCCCGCTCCCTTTCCATGGGCCCTTCCTTTCTCTCCTCACCCAGAGGGGAAAAAGAGGGAGAAAGAATTTTTACGGAGGGAAATCGGGACTAGTCGAAGCTGCTGCTGATGTCCTTTCCGGGCGAGGTTTCCGGCAATTAAGGGGGAAGAGTCAGGGGATGGTTTCGGGAGGCGTTTCGCAGGAGTAAGGGGTGAGGGAGACTCGAGAAGTGGGGAGTGGTGGGTAGAAGAGACGGGAGAGGATGGAGCAAAAGGGGAGGCTGGTGTGGTGAGAGAGAGAATAAAGACCTGCGACGGAGGGGGAGTGTGGGGGGTGAGGAGAACGGCAAGGGAGGGAGTGTTGCCGAAACGCCATTATGGGGGGGACCTATATTACGTTCCAGGGGCAGCATGTCGTCGTTTACCTGACTCATAAGTATAGATTGCCGTATGAAGAATTTTTATGCAGAGAGAAATCTGAGATCTTACATTCTTAATCTACTTTTAAACTATATTAATTTAATTATTCATTGGAAAATATTTTTTACTAACGCTATCCACATTCATAGCCAAATGGACAGAAAACGAAATAATATAAATAGCAAAACGTAAAAGGTAAAAGTAGAGTGTCCAATACTGAGTACATTTTAAGAATCAGATGGACTGGGAAAGACATTTTTTGTTGGGACCATAATAAAAGGGAACGTACAATAGAAAGCTCTGAGAGAATCCCGTGACGTAAAATAAAGTGATTTGCACTACAAAAAATCGAAATCAAAAAAGAAATTATCTCGGATAAAAAAGAACTAAGAGCCCCAGGAAACTAACCTTCCGAATGAATGAAAGGATAGACATAAATGACTAAAAATTCAGAATCTTCGACAGGAATATCACCAGGCCTATCCTTGCTTGTGAAATTTGTGCCGCAAACCGTAGTCTGTATTGGCACAAGGTATACATCTTATTCTTTTGAAATCCTTATTTAAATTTAATTTTCGAAGCAAATTTTTAAGGAATATTGTTGCTTTATTCTAAGATTAAGAATAGCAAAATGTTCTTATAAATAAAAATAAATATTTCTTTGCAATCGACCAATGGGATAATTGGATAGAGTTCGATTTTAAATCAATCCTGGTATTAGATACAAATGAGCGTTAAAGGCTCAATGACCAGTGCCTTGAAACCTATTTATCCTTTGGTTTGCCTCTCGATTTCGCTGAACCTTTCTTTCAAGAGGATTTCTATCTATATGGTTGTTCATTTTCATAATGGTAGAGCATCGTATTCGAATTGAGCATCATACTCGTAAGACATTTTATGTTGATGATCTTAGAGTAACGTGACTCAAACTGACATAGACCAAAAGTAGCATGTAATTGATGAAACAATACTGTAGAGTATAAGTTTCAATTACTTACTGACGCATTCAGTGGAATCATTTACCTTTCCTACTTAAAAATTCAAGAAATATCCTTTTAACAATAATAATAATTATTGCTATTATTTTACTTTTTACGCTTTCAATGGAATTATCTATCTTTTATGCAATCAGCTAAAGCTACTAAAGTTAAGACTATTACTTGCTAGTAATTTACTTATCTTCAATATAATCGAAGACATGGAGAGAATGAGTACACATGTGCATATTCCATTTATTTTAGTTCATATCCTACAAGGTATTTTGAGCGAATTAATCTAATTGATATTATAATTTTTCGGAGGTTAGGCATGAAAAGCGAAATCCAACTAAAGAAAACCCCAGCAGGAAACAAGTTTTAAGAATTAGAGAGAGGGTGAGAGACCTGCTCGCTGGAAGAGACCTGCGACGGCCAGGAGGAAGAAAGGAAGGACGGAAGGAGAAAGAATCGGGAAGGGAGGAGATGGGGAAGACACTGTAGGGCGGGGGATGGGGGAAGGGG
>WURS02023834.1:0-27396 GCA_011762765.2 Rhinocypha anisoptera | reverse complement strand
GGTCCTATTAGCCCGAATCTATACGAAGCAAGCCTAAAGCGCCTCACTCCACTAGACCGAACGTTCGGTTGGCGTCGCTTCGCCCCGTATGCCAGCCGACTGTCTCGTCGACTCGACTCCCCATGTATATAACACATCCTCGACATTCCTTTTCTTTATAGTTTTCCCGTGCTATTGATGTTCTCCTCGTTCTCCCGAGTCCAGACATATATATAAAGGCACACTTGGTTGCTATCACAAAACAGTGTATTTGAAAAAATGAGTCCCAATGATACAAAACTGGCTTTACTAGCTAGAGAGACCTCGACGAGCGGTGCAAAAAGGAGGCGATTTGTGTGACGCGTGTGTACTTTGCAAAAAAATTATATTGTTACTTTCTATTGTATAAAGGCAATGGCACAGAGAAGTTCAACACCCGCAGAGCCCTCCTCTTTGCACTGCCTGCCCACCACATGTCAAGTACATCTTGACGTGTGATACAAAAAGGAGGAGCTTTCCCGACGCGGCACCAGTGGCGCGTGTGTACTTGACAAAATAATTGAATTGATACAGTCTATTGTATATAGGCACTGGCACAGAGAAGTTCGACATCGGTGGGGCGCCTCCTCTTTGCACTGCCTGCCCACCACGTGTCAAGTACATCTCGACGTGCGATACAAAGAGGAGGAGCTCCCCCGACGCGGCACCAGTGGCGTGTGTGTACTTGACAAAATAATTGAATTGATACAGTCTATTGTATATAGGCACTGGCACAGAGAAGTTCGAAATGGGCAAAGGCGCCTCCTCTTTGCACTGCCTGCCCACCACGTGTCAAGTACATCTTGACGTGCGGTATAAAGAGGAGGAGCTACCCTGACGCGGCACCAGTGGCGTGTGTGTACTTTGCAAAATAATTGAATTGATACAGTCTATCGTATATAGACACTGGCACTGAGAAATTCGAAATGGGCGAAGGCACCTCCTCATTGTACCGCCGTACGAGATCTGCTGCCAAGTCATGTATTCGCTGCAACATGTTTGCCATTGGTTTTCGTTATTCGTTAACGTTTGCAATAAATTCACTATTCATCACATCATGATCTAATAAATATTTTTTTGAAGTATCCCAAACGATGAAATAGTTTGGATATAAATAAAGTGTTGGAAAACCGTAGAAGCGAGTCTAAGACAAAGTATTTTGACAAACCTATTTCGTATTTCTTCCTTTGTCGATTGAATGCTTGCTGTATAATAAATGCAATGACATTATAAATATTCTTCTAAATGCTTTGTTTTTAAGGATTTCTTTCTATTGTAATTTTCAGTAATTTTCACACATTTCTTCCAAATTCTTCAGTTAATGTTTCTGTTTTACTGTTGTCAAATTTACTCTGTATTTGTTGCAACATGTTTGTCAGTAATTTTCCTTAACGTTTTCAGCAAATCTATCTTTTATCTTCATCACATTCAATAAATTCTTAGAAGTATTTGTATCCAATTCTTATATTTTCTGTCGTAGTTGCACACTGTATCATTATTTTTTATTTTAAATATAATCATTTTTTTAAATACTTTAACTTCTGGCTTATTATCCGAATCTATCTATAAAGTATCTATCTACATATAAAGTATTTCGTATATTCAACCTTATCTGTTGTAAGACATTTCGCATTTTTCAATACTATCAACTGATATATTCTTTGTTACAGAATTATCGGTCGTCTACCCAAATTCAATCAACCTGTACAAATATCTACACTGTCAAAAAAAGTTGTAAAGTTACAACAATGAAAACTAATTTATAACCAAGATTTAAGAGAAAATCTGTTTATAACTTGATGAAAATTGAGTTTTTCAGATTATAAACTGACATTTCTATAGTTTTGGTACCAAAATTTGTCCAAATCTGTTTTAACTATACTATTTAAAATTTTGTCAGGTTATAACATTACAAATGCCAAAATTGAGTTTATAAGTTTACAAATTGAAATATATCATGTTATAGAATTTAAAGGTCTAGATCTTGAAAAAAAATGTTTCAAAAACGTTCGATTTAATTGCATTTACGAGTTGTTTCATTGTTCAACCATTGTTGATTAATGCTATTTAAAGTTTGAATATATAAAGAACACCAATTTTTCGTCACAAACATTTGCTTCAAACAAACAAATCTAAAGGATCATCCAACTAGCAGACTCAATCATAGACTGTGTTCAATAAACTCAAAGTAAATCAACTATAGAGTGGGGTTTAAGAAGAAAAGTGTAGTAAAGCATGTTAGTTTACAACCTGAATAACTGACATTTGTCAGGTTAGAGTGACTATGCAAATCGCAATACATTTATCAGCTTACTCAATTATTTTTGTTTGCTTATAACCCGATTTTCTTCTACTTTTAGGTTTTAACCTTGCAACATTTTTAACAGTGTATACCCCACCAATTTATTATCGCACTGTAACTTGTTTTGACGATTTTAAAAAAGTCTTTGCCACTCTTTAAATTGTTTCATCATTCTTTTTTAAAACTTATTTTCATTGAGAGTTGGAAGGGACAGCATATTGGCATAAAAGGACTTTTTTGAAAGTTCTAACTTCTGGCATGCTCCTGTGTTCGCATGCATATAGAGTACTGCACCCGGTGTCAGGCTTATAACTTATAAGCCAAGTTATAAGCCATAATTGTGACCAGCCGGCCAAGGTATCAAGTTGATACTATCAACTATCGCTAACCTTGCCCCCTCCCGTTTTCGAACTTGGTTAGCCCAAATCAGGGGCTCTCGTAAATTTATGGTTTAGTGAAGAAAAAGTTTAACTTATTCAAAGTTCGGCAAACCCAACCAAGCACAAAGGCAGTACATCGCTTATCAAACCTAATGATTACACGCATTTCTAAATTATCTAAACTGGTCATAATGTTTTTCTGTCTGATTTGTAACTTGTAAATCTGTCTAGTTGTTTAAAAAAACAAAAAAAAACAGAGGGTAAGTTTAGAGTGAAAAAAGTAGTAAATCACTAGTTTGACTAATAGCACAATAGTTGAATCAATTTAGTTTAACCTCTGGGCGCATACAAATTATAAATAAAAATCGATTTTGAACTTAATACAATGAAGTATGCGCCCTTTAGGTTAAATTAAACTGATTCAACTATTGTAATATTAGTCAAACTAGTGATTTACTACTTTTTTTGCACTCTAAACTTACCCTCTGGGTTTTTTGTTTTTTAAACAACTAGACAGATTTTTATAAGGTGCTTGTGCGAAGACCTTACAATTATTTTTGTAAGAGTTCTGATAGATCTCACAATTATTTTTATAAGGTGCTGGTGCATATACTTTACATTTATTAGTTTTCGAAAAATCACTCACTTTAATAGTGCTTTTTAAAAGAAAATCTTTCCAAATTCTCCTATGTAAAAACGTAAGATTGGTTTTTTTCCTGCGAACCCTACATAAAGGATAAGATTCTTAAGAATATATCTTATCACATAAAAATATATATAACTTAAAAAAATTGGCTACAATCTAGATTCTAGAAAATCCTCAAACTTAAGCAATATCACTCGTACGCAAATAACAGTCGCTGCATGTATGTACAGCAGATGGTCCTGTTTTTGCCGGGAGATGATTGAAAACTTTTAGAGACTCGGTCTCATAGAGACTGGTCTCTCTAATGATTTCCCTTAGTCCGGCTCATCACGTATCTCAAAAACTACTTATCCGATCCAAATAAAACTTTATACACTAATCCATCCTGGTGTTTTATTTGTTAATAAAATACCAAAACCCCAAAATTTTCTCGGGTCCCAAAATAGGAACCATTCAAAAATTGACTTCAATGTATTCTCTATGGGCCATTTTTTAGAAATCCAAAACGCATTACTCATTACTTTTTGATAAAATTTACTACGCTAATACATCTTAGTATTCATATTAATTTGTGAGTACCCAGATATCTGGGAAAATACGTGTTCCAGAACCATGCCCACTCAAAGTTCAGTACAGTTTTAGGATACGAAAAATTCGTAAATTTTTTTATTCATTTCTATATTAAATAGATATTATAGTGTTTTATAAAATAAATTTTAACATGAGTAATCAAAGGGGTGTGTCCTAGGACCCAAAAACAAAAAGCATGTTTGCTCATTTTTGGCAAATTTAGATATGTAAAGTAGATATGTAAAACATTTTTATTATATAAATATTTTGTTTAACTCAACTTGGCCTGATCTTTTAGGGAAAAATATGGAAAAATCTGAAAAAACTTTGTGTTTTAGTGATACGCCCCTTTAAAATATGCAAATTTCTGAAAATTTATAATTAGGTTGATTTTCTAATAGTTGTTATGAAAACTTTCTATTTATCTACATCTTCGAAATTTTCTTCAATCAATGAAGTATATTCTTAAAAATACCCCAAAACTAAAATTTACAATTTTTTACTGAAGAGTTCACGAGAAATTCGAAAGCAAAGTAAGCATTGTTAGAGTGTATAACCAAGTGAAAGTAGTGTGCATCGCTAGTAGAGAACGGGGCATATGGCGTGATGAGGCAATGCTATGCACGGTATTGGGAGTCATGTTAATCAATTACAAAATACATCCTAGTTTTCCTCAAAACTCACACACCATCCGAGTCTCTCTACGAGCTGCTGGCCCTGCCAGATGCAGATTCGGCGCCTTTTTTAATCAATCCACAACAGACCAAAAAAAATTATTATGCTTGATTTTCTAGACGGTTGCAATACTTAGTTACAAATCTTACCGTTACATACTCAGATAATTGATTCTGATTTGTCATGGAAAATAACAAAAATTTTTAATTAATAATAATATATTTCATACACTAATACACTTTATCATTTTCATCACAAACTAAATTTGAAGTAATTATAAACTTGTTTGCAGTATAGATGTTTGTTTTTTGCATTTAAAAATCATCATCACCTGAGAGAGGGAATCTATGTATCGAAGCAATCCTCAATGGTCAATTCGGGCTGATCGTAGCCGAGTTCTTCGGGCGTGGAGATGCCAAGCTTGTCCAAAGTGGGACGAATCTCCTGCATCAGATACGGGTAGATGTTCTTGTCGGTGCGACTCTTCCAGCGAAGAGCCTCGAGAAAACGAACACAGATCGAGTGGTCGTTGAGTCGGCGAGCAGCCTCGAGTGCGGCGATGATGATCTTCGGTTCGGGCACGAGATCCATGCCATGCAGATCGGCAATGCCTTTGCGTAGCTCCCAGCTGTCGATGTCGGGCTTGTTGAACCAGGCGAGGTAGCGCTGGTCAAACTGCTCGTCGGTCTCCTTTCGACCGTGCTTGGTCTCCGCCAGACCCGGATTCGGGTCAGCCTTGCCCACTGCTGACAGGTGACGCACTTCTATTTAAATTAAAAAATAACAACAAAGATATATAAGCATCATTTTTATAGCAAGAAACAAGAAAAAACCGGTTCAAAAATCGTCAACTTACGTCCAGCAGCGCGAACACTCAGGAAACTACGCACACCACTGCCAACCACCTTTGACAACATGATTCACCAGGGGATGTAGTAGACGAATTTGGGAGAAAGATTCCAAAGTAGGAAAAAAGCTTCGAGGCACCAGGACACGAGAGAGCGAGTGATCGCCAACAACCAAACACGCCAGTCCTCTCTTATGCGGTAAAGGTGAACTTACACAAACGTTGCTCACTTTCCGAAAACTTTTTGTTAGATTACCAAAAAAACTTACCGGAAACTTTTTAAATTTAAAAAAAACGGGATTATTTTTTGGTGTTACAATTAAATTAATTATTTAATTGTACAATTATGTTTTAATTTATTACTTTATTTAAAAAGTTATTTATTTAAATGTTATAATAATAATAATTAACAATTTTGTATTTTTTTAAAAATTAATATATAAAATACGGTTTTATCGTGTTTTCGAAATTATTGCAAACACAATTTTATAAAAATTTATAAAGTTACGAGTCCTAAACATATATATCTCTCACTTTCTCTATATACAAGAAAAAAATAAATCTACAGATGATCAACATCGAGATGGTAGTTGAAGAAGCGCCGTTGAATCTGAGCGATAAACTTACGCTGAGCGTTGGGTTCCTGTTCGTGTAGTGTGGTGAGATCAATCGAGATCACCAAGAAGGTAGATCTCTTGAGCTTGCTGGCACAGTACTCGATGGTCTCCACGAGAAGACTGCAAAGTTGCACCAGTGTGTGCATGTGTTGATCCACCGCGGCACGTAGACGTTTTTGCCACGGTCCAAGCTCAGCTTCTTCCCCACTGGCCGAGTGACCGAGGTACGCGTTAACATTGTCCACAATGAACGCAACTGGCAACAGATGACGCCGATTTTTGGCACTGATCTTCAATAGGTGATCCACAAAACTCCGGTGGTCGTAGAGGTAGACCAGTTTGAAGAAGCTAAGATAGTGGCCATCAGCTTTCGGTACCAGCTGACCAATGTGACTTTTGTGGATCAAATTCGGTAGGTGACCCGAGCGAATCAGGTGGACATCTTGAACCGTGTTCCGTGATATTCTCTGTGCGAGGATGAACTCAATCAAGCGTAGTTTGCGACCGTCAAGTCCGTATAACAGAATCGGATGACACTGGCCAGCTCCACCGGATGATGAAGAGTCTAAGTCACGAAGTAGCTTCTCGACATGCTTCAAGATTTGATCCACCTCCTCCCGGGACAGTGGTAACGAGCTTGAATCACATTGATCCATTCTCATCTACATGAACAAAATCACAGCCACTGATCAAATCAAAACAAATCATTGATTTGAAATCAACAACAACAACAATAAAAGGTTACGTTCTCTGTGGTGAGAACTTGTGCCAATATCAAACAAAAATGCTTCGATACCACACTTTATTAGTGGGAAAAATATCAATGATATTATATCATTAATATAACAAAATAAATAAAATTAGATAAACAACAAAGATAGTCAATCCTTCGAGGTAAAAATTGTCAAAATTAAGTATAGTATGTATAAAAAGCACGTATATTACGGTATATAATAAATAAATAAAAAAATGATATATATAAATATATATATGAAATTTACAAAACAAAAAGAAGATAAATATAGATGCCGTTCGACAACAACAACAACAACAAAAGTTGGTATCACAAAACAAATATAATAATTGAATGTTTCGATGATTTGATTGAGATGATGTGGTGACGGTCAAAGATGTTTCTTTTGATCACTGTTTCTCTTGTGGTGGTGATTGAGAAAAATATCCATAGTATGCTCTTCTTGGTTTTGATTGTAGCGTTGTTTTGACACTTCTGGCGAAGATGGTGGTGTCAGGTCACAGTTCAGGTAAAGAGTGGAATGGTTGATTATTGCTTCGTCCCATGGGCCGTATATATTTCTAGATAAAGGAATAATAAAAAATTAAATATTAAAAACAAATGCGTTGTGAGTGAGTGCTTAATTGTATCTCAATTAAATGATAAAATATGTCCGGATTTTTTATCCATGTAAATCCTATTTTAAATTTTAAAGACTGATGCCAAAAACCACGTTTTTAGCCTAAATTTTAGTAAGAAGAATTCTTTAATATTCTTTGTCATTCAAAAGTTTAGAATATGTAGAATCGGAAAGCTGATAAATATTCCTAACTATCCCGAATTGGATTCTAAAGTTACTGTTAAAAAGGATCGGCAAAAATAGTGTAGTTTAGAATGAGGTATAGAATTTTCCTTTTTTAAACTTGTATAAAAGAAGCTATACTTTAACTATGTAAGCAAAATATTGGAATTTTTAACCACCTCCTCCCGTAGGGTGAGCACTTTTGCTTACTAAAAAAGCACTGTTCAATGAAGGAGCTTATGAAAAAATTTTAACCCCCACCCTAATTAAAGTACGATCCCTAACTCCTTACTTCCTCATATCCCAATTTGACACATCATTATCATCATTAACTTACTCCTTGAGCGATTGCATCCGAAAGAAGATATAAGGACAAAGAAAGTTGATGAAGAGAAGAAAGAGAGAGAAAAGAGTGGCGTGGACAAGGCTGAAGGTGAAGTGGAAGATCAAAGTGGTGGCCACACCAAGCAGTGCGGTGAAGACGGTCTTCTGCGTCAAACTCAGTCGTTGGTAGAGAAAGTTGAGCAACACAAAGAGATCGGTGGCGAAGATCAGAAAGGCGAAAGCTTGGAACGAGGTGGTGAGCCGTGAGGCGAGTGTAACCGAGGCGAAGAAAGCCGCGTTGAGCGATACCACCGAGGACACCACCGAGGCCTCGATTCCGTAGTTGTGCGACACAAGGTGACCCAACATCATCGCTCCACACATCGTGTAGATCGTATCCGTGCTCACCGTCTCGGTTAGGTTCTTCAAGATTGGACTCGCGGCAAAACATGTCACCAAAAATATAAATGCAGTTTGAATTTGCGTAAACTCTGGATTATTAAGAATAATATAATAAAATATACAACAAAAATAATATTAACATATGAATTGTAGATTTATAAGTATAAAAATTGAAAGAATATTACCTAGTAAGCATAGGAAAGTGACCTCAGACCTATGCAAAACCTAAAAACTAATTCACTCATTAATTCTAATTTGCCCCAGAAAGTAAAAGCTTAACTTGTAATTTTTAAATAAAACATACAATCAAATTAACAAACAAAATCAAAGTTATTCTGAAATAAGAGATTCTCAAGAAAAAAAATTAAAAATGTAAATTCATTAAAAATTTTAAATCAAAATCAGCTAAATAAATTTTTTGTCAAAACTAATTTACAATTACGAGAAAGCTTATTTATTGAAACTCCACTTCTTTGCAAAATGACAACAGTTTTTCTTTGATATAGTTTCTTAGGCCACTTTCCTTTGATTATTAGCTATTGTTCTTTCAAAAAAAGTAAACAAACCATTATGGGAGGTGATCAGAATGAGAACATAGAACGTCAAGGTGATTGAGGTGATCAAGCCAACCAGTGTTTGGTCGTGCTTCGAGCCAAACGAGTCAAAGCAATAGAACATGAGCACGAGATCGATCACCAGCAGAATCTGTTGCGTCAACGCCGTTGTTGCCAGGATTAATTCTCCAAGGTTGTATTTTTTAAGATTCACTGTTTAATAAAAAACAAACAAACAAAATGTAACGATAAGTAAACATAAATAAATAATCAATTTATATAATTGATTATCGTTATCCGACAATACCCAGTATTCGGACTTGGATAGCTGAACTCGCTCTAAATAAGTGTCAACAAAATATTTTCCTCAGTTTAACGTTGGTTCCCTTGCAAAGTGAATAAGTTAATCGTCACTATGATAAATCAATACCTCCCTGATATCGATTGATTAAAATGCACTATCAGTGTACACACAAATAAATCCTAAACTCATCTTAATCGGTTGTACCAGATTGCACTAGTTGTACTTATTTATTTACCATTTTTCTTAAGATCTTTGAGAAAGGTAGGTGGTACGTAGTTGTCGGGAACACCCTGCCGGTGGTAGAGAATCTTTTTCCATTCCGTACTGATGCCGGTGCCATTTGGTTTTCCAAGAGCTTCTTCCTCTTCCTCGTGATACTTCGGATGGCAGTGTCCATTTGGGATTATCGTGGTAGTGGAACTCCAGCTGTGTGCACTAATCCCGTTCTGGTAGGGTGAAAGATGAAAGTGGTGTCCATCAGGCTCTAGTTCGACACCTCGTTGAGCCTCCTCAAGGTTCTGCACCATGATGCGGTGAGGTATATGCTCAGTGGCATCGCGCTTCCCACACCCATACGATCAGCTCACATCGCTCTCAGCAGCCTGACTCACCAACCAACTCTCTCCTCTCTCTTTCCTCTCTCTCTCTCTCTCTCTCTCTCTCTCTCTCTCTCTCTCTCTCTCTCTCTCTCTCTCTCTCTCTCTCTCTCTCTCTGTTTCTCTCTCATCTCCCCTCTCTCTCTCTCTCTCTTTCTCATCCACAGCAACGATCGCCTCTCTAATCAGCTGACGGAGCGGTATACACGAAGCCGTGTGGTGGTTGGTGCACACACATTGGATATAATGTAAATAGGCACCCAAAACGCGCCACTGACGCAACTTGCACCCATATCGCACCTTCGTTCCAAGTTCAATTTCAATTTAAAATTGGCACTTGTTAGTATACAGTCCAATTTTTTTCACTAGGAACAAATTCGAACATAGTCATAATGATTCCACCGCGTCACCTTGGATTTCTCTTCACCACCATCCGAAAGTGTGCCACCTATTACAAGCAGACGACACGTGTTCGGCTGGTGAATCGACCACCCGGCTTTGGACCCTCACTGCTTGCACTTTCCCTTGGTGGTCTTTTTGGGTCCAGTGGGTTTGAGCCGTACAACACCGAGTATGGTTTCATGTCGGAGCCAATCACCTCTGTGGAGGAGTTGCGTGAGAAGAAGGGCTCGATGAGACATCAATTTGAGTTGTTTTGCATGCAAGCTCAACACGAGTTTTGTCGAGCACTCGAGTCGATGGAGGCGAAGTACACCTCGGAGATTGATGAAGACAAAGTGGCGAGGTTTCAAGTAGATCGGTGGGTGCGAGAAGAGGGCGGTGGTGGTGTCACGTGTATTCTTCAAGATGGATCTGTCTTCGAGAAGGCTGGTGTGAATATTTCCGTGGTTCACGGACATCTCCCGCCGGGTGCCGTGCAACAAATGCGAAGTCGTGGCAAGGAGCTGCCTGCCAATACCGAACTACCATTCTTTGCCGCCGGCGTCAGCTCGGTGATTCATCCACGCAATCCGAATGTACCAACCATACACTTCAATTTTCGCTACTTCGAGGTGAGGAGTGGTGCTGGTGACGGTGAGGTCCAGTGGTGGTTTGGTGGCGGCATCGATCTTACACCTTACATTCTGCACGAAGAAGACGGACGGCATTTTCATCAGCAACTCAAGCGAGCTTGCGACAAGCATGATTCACAGTACTATCCTCGATTTAAGAAGTGGTGCGATCAGTACTTCTTCATCAAACACCGCAATGAATCACGGTAGGATTCATATGAGACACTGATGTTCATTTTTTTGTTATAACTATAATGCTTCTAGGGGTATCGGTGGGCTTTTCTTCGACGACCTTGACCAGCCCAACCAGAAAAAGGTGTTTAGTTTTGTAAAAGATGTCGCACGAACACTGGTGCCTATTTACATTCCCATCGTGGATCGCAATGCCACCAAAGGCTATTCATACTCAGATCGCAACTGGCAACTCTTGAGACGTGGCCGGTGAGTTTTTGTGATCTGATTATAAATTGAACTCACCTTTTTGTTTTCCCAAAATCACAGATACGTCGAGTTTAACCTCATCTATGACCGAGGTACCAAGTTTGGTTTGATGACTCCCGGTGCGCGTTACGAGAGCATCCTCATGTCACTGCCATTGACTGCCAAGTGGGAGTATCAACACAACCCGGAGCCCGATTCCAAGGAATCTGCTCTGCTCGAGATTCTTCGCAATCCTAAAGAGTGGGTTTAAACAGAGCTTATGTTTAATGCAATCAAAAGTTTTTATTTTTATATATATTAAATGTTTTTATTTTGTAATATAATGTTTTATATTTAAGAAGACAAAAGATTTGTTTATATAAAAAAATTTAATTTAAATGCCAGTGCTATTTGCGCCACCCACCGAGCCATCCCTTGACCATGCCGGTGAGTCCCGACTGGCCAGCCTTGTTCGAGTTGATCTCCTCGTCCAACGAGGGGAATTTGATGTGATTCAGGGCAAGATCGAAGAAGAGTGGCTTGGCTGGAATGGCACGGTACTCGGGTGGGAATGGCACTAGTGGCACGTTTCCGCTTAAGATCTCCGGATCGTCCACGTAGGTGTCCAAACGATTTCTCAGTGGCTAGACAAAAACACAAAAAGTGAATTAAGTAAGTTAATAACTAGATTGAAAATCTTAAATTAGCCTAAGATATTATTTTTACACAAGAGAAATGAATTCGAATAGTTAAGCAAAAAATCGAATCGGAATAAAATTCTATATAATAACACAGATTCGAATTGATTAAGAATTTGAATCAGACCAGTGAAAGTTAGATTCGAATCGGTAATAAATTCGAATCATAACAGTGAAAGTTGGATTCGAATTGGTACTAAATTCGAATCACAACGGAAGTTAGATTCGAATCGATTAAGCACAGTGGAAGTAGTGTAACTCTCACAGTACAAAAGTGTGACAGAAAACGAAAAATGACAGAACATAGAAAACCACATTATTCATTTAAAAAATATATATTGGAAGGATATCTAACCTCTTTGTTATCGGTGGAGGCACTTGAGCTTGGTTCGCTCTCATCCTTCGAGATATTCTCTGCGTAGATTGCAAACTTGTCCGCGTCGGCCTTTGAAAGTAACTTTTGAAGGTCGTCTCGATTTTCCTAAATCAATCATGTTATTATTTTTTAAACATAAGTATCAAAGGTACCTGGGTGAGATGTTCATTTTGAAGTGCCTGTTTGCAGTAGAACACCGCTCTGTCAAGTAGGGCAATTGATTCTTTCCAGTTCTGAATGGCAACATGGCCAATGTAGTAGCAACGGTACGCCTTGTAGACCATAATCTGCGCATCCATTTCGGTGTGGAACTTCTCCACCAGGAAGTCATCGGTAAAGTACTGGGCCAGCTGCAGTGACTTGATTTCGTTGTAGCAACCAATGATGATCTCATACTGGCGTAGCAAATCAGACGCGTTTTGCAGGGTGCCGATCAACAGAAGGTTGCGTTTGACAATCAAATCGAGTCGAAGGTAGGTGAGATACTGGTAGAGTGAGGACTTGTCCGAGTTGGTGTCGCGTAACAGTTGCAAACAGTCACGACAATCGAAAATCATCTGTTCGTACAGCGAAAACTGCCACTCCTGGTTTGGATTTTTAACCTCCTGCAAAAATGTACGAATCTTTTCGTGCTTCACAAAGATAGGCTTTCCCAGCCACTCGAATTCACTCGACGATTCCGACTTTTCACCGCGCGTTTCACTGATCAATTGCTGTATAGAAGAAAAGTATATATTAATAATAAGATTTTTAGTGCCGTCTGTCTCATGTAAAATAAAAACATTATTAAGAATTCGAAGTTATAAGAATTCGAATTATATTCCAAACATTATTTTCGAATCAAATAAGAATTAGATTCATTAGTTCATGATTCATAAGATAAATTCGATTCGAATCGGGTGTGAATTCGAAAAGTTATGCAAAAAAATCAAATCAAATCGGATAAAAATTCGAATCACGACACAGAAAGTTAGATTCGAATGGAATAAGAATTCGAATTAGAACTCTCTCTCTCTCTCTCTCTCTATCTAACGTAAAAGTAAAATGCACAGTCATAGGGTAACTGTTCTGGGAGAAAAATCGATCTAAAAATTTTTCCATAGTAAAAGTATAGGAAAAATTTGATGGAATAAAAAATTGATCCAAAAACAGTATTCGGCTTTAAAATATAGGAGAGATTAAGAAACTTTGAATTGTTTGCAAAACTTACATCAATCTTAATGTCCTCCCCAGTAACGTTCTTCTTCGACTCCTTAGCCTTGGTTCCGTGTTCACCGATGTTGAACGCACAGTAGCGCAGTGTGGGCTTGATCTCTTCGACACGTTGCTTGTAGTGCCCAAGAATCTCCTCGTCGTTGATCACCGAGTAGAGCTGTTCGTAGATGGTCTGGGCATTCTTGAGCAGATCGGAAGCCTTCTGCCACTGTTCGGTCTCGAACAAGTACAACCCGTGCAGGTAGTCCGCATAGGCACAGGTCTCCAGTTTGGTCCTCGCATCACACCGACTGTTCTCCTCGTTGCACAAATCACGTAGTTTGCCCGCATAGAGCATCGCTTTGCGAAACCGACGGATCATGTGAAACTTCTTGCGTGGCTCAGTATTGGCCTCCTGCTTCAGTTGCATCCCGTAGGCCCAGCATCGTTCCGCACTGATCAGTGGAATGTAGAGCAGACGTAGAGCATCTTTGACACTCTTCTTGCCTTCGAGAACTTGCGTGGTTACGGGCTTCGCGTGATAAGTGGCCCGATTCTTGGTTCCCACACTCTGTACGTACGCCAGAGCCTTGCGAATGCGGCGAATTCTCTTGGTACAGTACTGTCGATACCTTTGATAATCACTATGCTTTAAACCGTGCTGTGACTGTGATTGCTTAATCACCGCAAGAACTGAAACATCAAATTAAATATTTTCTAAAATAGTGACACATTTAAGCACAAACCTTCAAGCGACAGAATGTCTTTCGGATTGCGATTCTCCTTTCCCGGCGCCTCCGGTATGGTTGTTTCACTCTGAGTTTCCGTCTTTTCACCCATTCCGTGATTCAAATGCAAAAAATATACACAAAAAAGAGGAAGCAATGAAATTAAGAGAAAAGAAGGACGAAAAGCGTGCAGAGACAAACAGAAATGCTGCCCAAACAAGTGAACGTGTCAATGGAGCATAACACAATCGACACTATCGAGTCGTCCTTCACCCAAACACAGAGGAACCCGGCCAAGGATACGATCAAATCAAAACAACACACACACACACACATTCACATCTGGTTGACACCGACCTTTCTCTAATCTCCTTGGAGTTATTGGGTGAAAGTGTGACAATATGTCGGATAATCTACCGCAAACCGACCTGGACAAGGAGTTGGAGGACCGAATTCGGAACATGAGCTTTATTCCGAAGACACCAACCCTGCCGAGCACTTCGATTGCCGACCCGGGAGGAGAGTTTAGTTCAACCTTCACCTTGAATCCGAGCTTCACCTATGGCGATACGTTTACCACCACTGCTAGCCAGTTTGAGCAGCAATTCACCAAGCCAATCTCACCGATACCGTTTGATGAGAATCACTTTAGCGCTCCCGGTAACCTTGACCCAACTAGACAGGTGAGTTGTTTCTACTGTTACATCATTTTTAATGTTATCTTCAGATTGGAGTACTTAGTCCACAAGCCACACCAAGTGTGCCGAAAAGTGAGGAAGGTTTTGGCTTACTAACTGAGGGATCGCACACCAGCATCTACTCGATTATCAACCTGTTGAACGAATATGTTCTCAGTCATCCATTTGTCATCGTTCGCCGACAGGCTCAGGTGTGTTTGTGTGAATTCTTATAGCAAACTATTTTTTGTTTTAACCTTTAAACTCAGTTTTAATTAGAAAAATCATTTTTTTGTAACTTTAAAGGTTAATAATCGTAGTATTGCTCATCATTTGACACCGTTCACTGTGATACCTCTGATGCTTCGTATCGAGCACAGCCAAGGAATCTCCGCCTTCTTCAAAGGATTGCCTAGTGTTCTTGTTAACTACGTTCTTCTGATTGGCTCGGAATCACTTTTCTACAATTTACTTCAATATCCAATGTAAGCTTTTAAATTGTATTTAATTGAGATTTTTACAATAGGAACTTGAGTTATCAAAATTCGAATGGCAATTAAAAATTTAGAATAGAATCGGCTAAGATTTAAAAGTGTAACACAAAAAATATAATCAGTTAAGAATTCAAATCATAACACCGAAAGTAAAATTCAAATCTGTCAAGAATTCGAATCTTAACACTGAAAGTTAAATTCGAATCCGTCAAGAATTCGAATCATAACACAAAGTTTGAATTGGTAAAGAATTTGAATATTACTATTACTTTTTCAGAAAAGGAAAAATGCCACAACATGAACATAGAACATAGAAACTCACAATCATATTTTTTCGTTAATATATATAAGAAATTGTTAACTATTGATTGTTTATATTTTTCCAGAGAATTTGATTTTGGGGTTCATCACATCTTGTCACAGCACTTTCTCAAGCATATAATCCTGAAGAGTCTCTCGATTCTCGTGGTGACACCTTTCATTTGTTCGTCGAGCGTGGAGACCGTGCAGAGTACAATCGTCACCGAGTCCTCCTCACCACTGGACCACATTCGTGAAGGTTTCAGTCGAATCTTTCACTTCAAGAACGATCGAAAACTTCCTTTCTACTTGTTGATTGGACCCTCGATTCTCTACCACCTCAGCTACTACATCATCTACTCGTTGACACGTGAAGTGATTCTTCGGTGGCACTTCAACGAGGAGAGACGAGTGGTCACTACCAAACGGGTGGTTGTTCAAAAAGAATCACAATTCTTCGGGCCCACCTCGGAAGTGGTGGAGACTACTGAGCACCGACAACAGAATCGGCTGATGATTGAGCTTAAGAGCTCGCTCTATGCCAACTTTCTCACCGACATTGTTCTCTACCCCTTCCAAACCATTCTCTTTCGGTGAGTAGACATTAGTCTCAGTCCGGTTATTTTTGTTTTAAAGATATAGTTTTCATCTTTTCCTATATTAGGTCGTAGTTTTCTATGTTTTCAATGTTCTGTCATATTTCGTTTTCTGTCGCATTTTTGTACTGCGAGAGTTAAGCTACTTTCACTGTACTAAATCGATTCGAATCTAACTTTTACTGTTGTGATTCGAATTCATCACCAATTCGAATCTAACTTTCACTGTTGTGATTTCAATTCTTAACCAATTCGAATCTAACTTTCACTGTTGTGATTCGAATTTATCACAGAATCGAATCTAACTTTCTTTGTTATGATTCGAACTCATCACTAATTCGAATCTAACTTTCTGTGTTATGATTTCAATTTTATTCTGATTCAATTCGATTTTTTTGCATAACTCTTCGAATTCTTATTCAAAATTTGATTCAAACTCAAACTTTTCTTTCCTCTAAGGTTGTTCCTGCAAGGCACGCGAACATTGATTGACAATGTGGACGGTCGTACGGCGGTGATACCGTTGATCTCCGATTATGACTCGGCACTCGACTGTTACCACTCGATTCAACGTTTTGAGGGTTCGGTGGGTCTCTTCAAAGGTTTCGGCGCACTTCTCCTCCAGTACACCGTGCAAGCCTCTCTCATTCACCTCGCCAACTACTGTGTTGATTTTATTGTTATCCACTCCACATTCTAGCTCAGATGTTTTATTGTTTGTTTATAGCTTAACCAATCGATTCTATTGTACAGTTTACCATGTGTGTGTTGATAATAATTATTTATTGATGAAAATAGTATTTACACGAAAAAAAATCGGATAAAATAAGTGTTGATCAATAGTCAAAACTAATCGAAAGTGATTCGCTTTGCCATCGGATTGTCGAGCAAAATCTTCTGTTTTTGCTTGGCCTCCATGCGAGCCTTCCACGATGGATGCAGTTTGCCTTCATCTTCACCACTCGACTTGTCCTTTGGCCCTCCAAACGGTGACTGGTTCGACTTTCGATTCTGTTGCCCTTTCGAGTTGGCACCATTCTGGAAACGATTTGGCTTTTGTGATTTGCCCTTAAGATTGATGAATTGACTCTTGTTTCGCTGGTTCTTGCTGAATTTTTGGAATGATTCTTCGTCTTCCTCATCTTCTGCATCATCATTCATCTCATCCTCATCATCTTCATCGTCGTCATCACCAGTTAAAAAGAACTTATCCTTCACCTTCCGAGCTTTGGATTGATTAGTTTCAGCTTCATTATCATCATCATCACTCTCCTGTTCATTTGCTTCATTATTATTATTCAATTCATTTTCAATCATACGGTCCAAATTTGAACTAAGATTAAATCTCTTGATGACCGCCGTCTTGTTACTATGAGCCACTTTATTGAGACTATCATTCTCAACCGGACTCATTTCAGTCACCTCAAACTTGGGAGTGTAGCTTCGAGTAGGAGTTTTAGTGCCTTTCGGCGTTTTCGGTGTCTTTTGAACCTGACTTGGTGTGGCAACCACTCCATTTTGCTTCTTCGGGGTTTGAAGCTTCTTGGGAGTCTTGTGAATAGGTGTACCGGGTAGATCTTGAGCAGGGCGCTTTGCCACCGCACTCACTTTGCTCTTCTTCACCGGTTTTTCATCTTTCTTCTTTGCTGAGCCAGCACCGGTCTTTTTCTTCTCCTCCCACAGTTCAAAAGCCACCGACAGCCACTGGTCACAGTCGGGATTCTCCGCCTTGAACTTGGCCACCGAACTCTGGACAGCTTTGTTCTTGGCCACCGAAGCCAGGAGACGATCAGTGATCGAGGAGTTTGCCTTTGCAATCACCGAATCCAGGTAGGACTCCTCGTGAGCTAAGGCCATCTTTGAGACCAAATCCAGATTTAGGTGTTTCAACTCGACCAGATCATTTTGTTTGGCTTGCAGCTTGCGTTTCAACTCCTTCACCACTCTGCAAAATTAAAACCAAAATTTTCAATTATATATATTTTTGATGATGAAATTAAACATGAAACAAAAACAAACCTCTTGACATTCTCGCCACCGGCAGACTCTTCGTGCTTCGCAATCTTCTTCTTGATCATATTGATCTGTTTGCAACACTTTTGAATCACACTTCTCCGGGCTGTCCGAGTTGTCTTCCTCATCGAAACCACCTTTTTTCAGAGGAAATGAAAAGTTAAGCCACCTCAGAAAACAAAGATTGATTCAAAACCCAACAAACCTGCTGATTAGCTAATGTTTTGTCCATCTTTTGGGTATGAGGACAAATTATCAAATAATGAAAGATGAAATTGGAGATCAAGTGTTAAGTTGATGAAACGCTATTTTTTTGGGAAAATGCCAGAACACACACGCACACCATGTGAGAATACAGCATGAGCGTGTGACAACCATGACTGGTGGCGCCATCTTGCGGATCGAAAACCAAGCTTTTTATCACATATAATTTTCTAGTTAATCTTCTCAATCTTGACAACTTTTCTTGATTTTGTAACAACTGTTTTCTATTATATTTTTAACAATATAATAAATTTTATATTTTATATTAAACCCATTAAAATTTCTTAAAAGACAACTTATTGTTGTATTCCAACAAAAATAAAACTTTATTTATGTACTTTATTCCTAAGAAAAAATGTTTTAAAAAGTTAACAATACTTTCTTTACAATACTTATGCAACCAAGGAACAGCGAAAAACGAGTATAAAAGTTAAAGTATCAAAAAAATGGAAGTATACAATCACTCTTCATCATCAATATGCGAAAATTGGCAGGATCACTGGAAGTCAGAAGTCGTGGAATTACCGTTGAGACTAATAAACTAAATTTTATAATAAATAAAAAATTTTAATTAGTAAAATGTCCAAATATTATATATACAGTAAAATGCCTGCAATTCGCAAGTGCCTTTAATTCGTAATTCAAGCGTTGGTATTAAAACTCTTTGCTTACATATTTCTACATTGTTGTGATTCGAATTCATCACCGATTCGAATCTAACCTTCACTGTTGTGATTCAAATTTTATTTCAATTCGATTCGATTTTTTACATAACTCTTCAAATTCTCACCCAATTCGCTTTCTTGTGATTGGTCACCGGCCCTCTTGTTAAAATTTTAGTATATTATAGAGAATATATAGTATAGATAATTTGTGTGCTTATAAATCGTCATTCGCGATAAATTGTGAGCTCCCTTCATTTGCAAATCACAGACATTTTACAGTAATAAAAATAAAATCAAAAATTGTTACAAACCTGAGTAATGAGAGATACAAATTTTTTGGCATTTGTTTCAAGTGGTTCAACCTTGGTTCGCAATTGTTGAATCTCTTGGTCCTTGTCGCCAAGAGTCTTCTGGTTGGCCTCGAGAAGTGCCTCGTGTGTGGCCACCTTCTCCCGAAGACTCGTGAGATCTTTGGCCAAACTGACGCGTTGTTTGATCTCTTCCAGTAGGATTCGACGAATCTCTTCGAGCTCCTCCCTTCCCAGCGGTTTGGATTCGGCATTTTGCCTCTCCACCACACTCTCCGCTTCGGTGAGCCGTTCTTGTAGAGCTTGAAGTTGTTTCTCGTAGCTCTCCTTCAGAACAGAAAAACAAGCTAATTTTAACCGGATTGTTTAATTTCGGGATTTTCGCTTTTGTGTTCGGGCTAAGGTCTAACTCACTAAAGTAAAACCAGAAAAACTAAATAAATGAATTCGAGAATTTCAAAATACCACAGCAATTTTGGGAAGTTATCAAATTCGTAAAATAGTACATTTATAATCTTAAATTTTTATATATATTTATGTATTCGCAATTTTACATATTCTAAATTCGCCAAATCGTAAAATTAAAATTTTATATTTATGAATTTTAAATTCGAACAAATTTAAAATTTGCAAAAACACGAATTTCGTTTTTAAAAAATTCGCGATTTCTTGTTTAACCCATTCGCTCACAAAGGGGCTATTGAGACGTATGTGTCCCGCTCATTCAATCAGAAATATAAGACTTATTTTTTATTTATAATCCTTGGGATCAAAAGGGTTAAGTGGGTATCTATCCTACAATATCATAACATCCACTAACTAATCTAATATTGAATTTAGATTTTCTAGTTTTTTCACCAAGTGATTTGAATTTGGTTTGGCCGACAATTTTTTAAATTCTCATCCCCATACCTTCAGGTTTTGATTCATCGACGAAAGTTGTTCTCGTAGATCGGTCTCATTCTGCAACTTCTGCCTCAAGAGATAGATCTCCTCCTCCAGTGTCTGGCACCGGTCCTCCTCCATCTTGAGTTGATTCACCAGAGTTTCGTTGGCCAGCTTGAGTTCTTTCATCTCATGATTCAGCTCGTTGATGGTCAAGGTGAGTTTCGTGTGATCCGTATTTCTATCATTCAATCTGGATGGGCAAAATATAAAATTAAATTTTTGAGAAAAGTACCCAAACCTCACTATCTAACTATTCTAACCTAACCAAAAAAATAACCCAAATAAAATAATTTAACAAGTAATAAAATAATCAAATATAAACTCAACTTAATTAATACATAAAACTATCTTAACCTCATGAGAACACTTCTTAACTATCTCAACGAAATCAGAACACTATTATTATCTTATTTATTAATGAATAATATGGTCGTGGTTTTCTATGTTCTGTCATTTTTGATATTCTGCCACCCACGTTTTTTTACTGTGAGAGTTACGCCACTTCCACTGTGCTTAACCGATTCGAATCAAATTTTCGTTGTTGTGATTCGAATTCATCACCGATTCAAATCTAACTTTCACTGTTGTGATTCGAATCCTTAACTGATTCGAATCTAACTTTCTGTTTTATTATTCGAATTTTATTCGGATTCGATTCGAATGTTGTGTATAGCTCTTCAAATTCTCATTTAATATGATTCGGAATTCAAATTCTTCAAATTCAATATTCTTTGAAAACAAAGAATAAAAAATGCCTAAAAATATGGCTCTAAACTTACCCGGCATTTTTGTTCGGGAACTTTCTCATACAATGATTTGTGTCACTGATAGTGGCCGCAACACAAACCAGTGTAAGAGAAAGTTCCTGAACAAAAATACTGGTTAAGTTTAGAGTCATACTAAAAACCACTTACTTTGCGTGCAAAGCGTTAAGTTCCTCTTTCAAGGTGTTCACTTCATGATTGAGCTGAGCTCGGTCCTGAATCACCTTCTCGAGGTAGCGTTCATTCTTGTTCTTGGTGACGGGTCGTGGATCCTCGATCAACTCGTCGCCCGGAAGCGGACCCAGCCGACTGGTCACCGGAAGTGGGTTCTGTGGTGGAGTCGGCAGCAATATACTTCGTTCATGTCTCTCCTTCTCCTTACGAGCAACCCTCGAGGTAGGTGATTCGTCCTTGTTGTCGGCCCACTTAACATGCCTCGACGAGCTGTCGAGTCGATGACGCAACCCTTCGGACTTGTGGATCGAACTTGACGAATCGTTCACCTCAACCACACGCTTCGTAACCGAACCACGGGCTGGAATGGTGATTTTGAAATTGTTCTCCACCGGTGGTTTCTTGATCAACGGTTCCGAGTCATTCTTGAATTCGATACGAGGATGAACCGAAGTTTGACTCTTCTCCTCACCACTAGTAGAGCGTCTTAGCTTACTCCTTTTACTACTACTAGCACCACCCGTCGAATCGTCACTCTGATCCTCGTTTGATCGCTTTGTTGTGTTGCTCTCTCCGTTTTTCTCAAAGTTCAACAGTGATCCATTGGACTGTTTTCGCTTGCGCAAAAGTTCGGGCACCCACTCGGCCCAGTCGGGATTTTCCTCACGAAATCTCTCCACCTCGATCTGTACCACTCTGTATGTAGCCACCGTAACCACTATACGATTAAACCGATGGTCTTTCGAGATATTCTTGAGCGTTTCCAATGCTTCGGTGGTGTATGGCAGGGCAATCTTTGCAATGGTATCAATGCTCATCCGGTTCAGATGTTCGATATCCATCTCTTTGGACGTGATCTCCTGGATTGCCTTAGCAAAATCTCTGCGACAGTACCTTGGTGAATGAGTAAACTTTCCAAAAATACAGACACAATCAAGCCAGGTTCAAACCTGAGATCAGACTTCGATGGCTTGTTCTCATCGTCCGAATTTTTATCGTTTAGTTCCTTCTGGATCACCTCCTTTTGCGCTATCAGAAGATTAAGTTCCGATTTGAACAGTTCAAGTTGTTGATTTCGAGCAATCCGAACAGGTTCACGCATCCGTTTTATCTGTCAGGTGTGCCAACAAAATATATATATATATAATCCTCAAATTCAACCAAAAACCAACCTGTTCAGCTATCAACTGAGTATGTTGTTGTTCCATTTTCTAATAGTGCCAATTCATGCAAAATTAAACAAACTAAATGTAACGTTCAAAGGCTTCGATATTCAAATGGTGATGAAATGATGGATTGAGTGTTGAATGAGATCATTTGAAGTCAGTAAGTCAATTCACACGAAACCTTACACCCAAAACAAACAAAAACATTACTATAAATTGCTTTGTTGATGTTATCACATAAAATTACGTGATTGTTTAATGAACAAAAAAATGAGGAAAAATAAACAAGGATAATTAAAATAACAAATGACAAGGGACAAAATGACTGACCTGATGATCGATGTCTACTCTATAGTGGAATGTGCTTAAGTGTGGGTGTGCAAGTGTTGAGTTAGTAGGCAATGTGAAGAAACGGAATGGAGCACGGAAGAAGGTCAGTTTGATCCTGCAACAACACAACACACAATCGGACTCACTTTCACTTCACTGCCAGACATGTGTTGAGTTTGAATTTTGTCAAAATAATAATAAAACCACTAACGCCATCTAACAGTAAAGTTATGATTTATCATTTCTATACCGTTTAAAAGGTGAATCTTTCTAATTATTTCTTATTACAGTCACTTCTTAGACAATTGCTAATGCTTGATTGGTTTATAGATAAGAAAAAAATGATGTACAGTAAAATGCCTTCAATTCGCGTGCTTTTAATTCGCAAGTGCCTTTAATTCGTAATTCGTGTTGATATTCGAACTCCTGCTTACATATTTCTATACTAATTAGCAATTTAAATGGCGGATAATTCCTTTGATTTGTAATTTGCAAAGATTGGTTCACTATAAACAGTAGTTTAAACAATAAAATTTCTAATAATTTGAAAATTATGACCCCATGTTGACTGTCGGTTATATTCCTATAATTCGCAAAATAGCCCAAAGTATTGCCCAAGTGACATTTTAAATGTTTGCTTTCTTTTTGTAATAATTTTTAAATAGATATTTTTGTTTGAGTTTCGGCAAAGTTTACTTGGCCTAGGCAAAGTGACACTTTGCCGGTTTGTCTACTTGGCCGGTAACATATATATATTCAGAATAAAGTTTTATATCAAAAATTTTTTCAAATATCTTAGTTTATAGAGAATATAGAGTTTAGAGTATTTATGTCGATAATTCGCTATTCGCAAAAAAAGTTTCAATTTTAAACTTCCTTCATTCGCGAATTTTACTATACTTTATTGCTTTGTAAGGGACCATACTTTGATTACCTAAGCAAAATATTAGAATTTTTAACCCCTTCCCCTGTATTATGAGCACTTTTGCTTACTAAAAAACACTGTTAAATAAATAAATTTAATAAAATTTTAATCGCAAGACATTCCCCCTCCCACAAGATGACGTAATTAAAGTACGACCCCTAAATGAATTGACACTTGGCAGATACGCTGTTTTATTATTTTACACACACTCGACACAGGTCAATTTGGAAGATTGAGCAAAGAAGCTCTCAAACAGCAGATGAAGAAGTAAGTGTGATGGTAACCTCGCGCTCTGGTGGACTGTAGTCCACGGGAATCGTCGGTGGTGCAAACAGTTGGTGCCGACGAAACTCTTTGGTGAGACGAGCCATGAGATTAGCGGTAGGCTCGAGGTACTCACTGCCGTACAGTCTTTCCTCGGACACCATCTCGGCAAAATGATCAGTTAAAATTCGACCCAAGAGGTCATAATCACTGTCCGAGTCTTCTAGCTGATAGGCACCAGTCGTCGTCTCCGAAGAAGAGCTGAGATTATCACCAAAGCCCAGTTTTCCCTCTCTCGCAGTCTCACCACCGTCCGCGGAAACGCCTTGTCCTCCCTTGAACAATTTGAAATATTTGACAAAAAGCAACACCGACTCGTTGAGCAATGGTTCGAGTTCCGATTTGCGACTAGCGTCCACCATTAGGCGAAAAGTGATCTGTCCGAGCATTGACTCGTTCACGTCGTGTCGTACTTCGTCACACTTTTGCATGATTTGGTAGAGCCGACGGATGAGGAGACGATGCAGTGGCAGGTTGGTATCCTTGCGAACGGTCCAACACTCAAAGCGCATCAGATGAGCGAAGGGAATCGATAGGAGACGACGTAGCAAACTAGTCTGCTGTGTGGCATTCACAGTGTTTAGAAGCAAAAGTGCGGCATGAAACAGGTGAAACGTCCTTGGACAACTCTTACACTCAGCTTCTTGACTTTGTTCTTTTTGATCTAGCATTAAGGTCATGATTGTGGGACACAGTTTGGATCGGTTAAAAGAGCCCGTGACAAAGGCTACTTCATGAAAAGTCTGCAGTGCTTTAAATTGGGTAGATTTGTTGAGCAGTAACTGTGAGAATAATCCTAGGTAAAAACGAAAGTAGTAGGTGCCAGCCGCAAGCAATGCTCCCGAAAAGTGGTCCACAATAATATTGGGTTCTTCAATCTGAGCAAATATTGCCACCGGATCAAGCTCCCATCGGAGATTGAGACGAAATCCCAAATTTTGTCCGTAGTCACTGATAGCAAAATCGTGACTATAACCGGCGTAACCTGAGATATCACATTCTTTCACTGTGTAGAATTGCTCAGCACTTTGTGCAAAGTAGAAATTGATCTCCACACGCGTATCTGTGTCGTTCAACTCTAGCTATTGATCAATTGATGGCAAAAGAATGATTAAAGAAGTGGATTTATCAAGAACCCGGAAGACTTACCGGAATATCAATCTGGAGTTCATAGTTCGCTTGAATGGGAATCTCCGTGCCGAGATTGTAGGTGGAACTAACCAGCTGTCCGGTGCTACGAAAAGCGATACCAATCTTGATGGGATACTGTTCGAGATAGCCACTATCCACCGATTCGATCGTCAGCTGAAGCTTGCGTTTGAGTCGAAAAGCACGACGCATGGCGAGGTCAAGCAACACCTGCTTGCGATGAGTGTGCCGAGCAAACATCAACTGTAGGTTATTCACAAGACTGTTGAGTCGATTGTCAAAGGTGGCACGGTGGGTTGAGGAGTAGCACCGTTTGAACCACGGCAGGTAGTGAGCATCGAAGATGGAGCATAGTGTAAATACGGCAAACTCTTGTTCGGAGAGCACCTTGTTGCTCTTGAGGTTGTTGTTGCCATCCACACTCATCATGCTAGGACCAGGGATGAGGCCAGCGAGCACTCTGCGCACTAGATTTCTCAACACTTTCACCGGGCCTAGTTCACTGGTGTCACCAGTGGGTTTTACCAGGAGTCGCGCTTCAAATGTGCGACGCCACATCCATTCCATGTTTACTTAACTGCTTTGTTAGTAGATCAAACACTAATTCAATTTGGAACTTTTACTGTCAATCAAACAAAACTTGCTTGTAATTAATTACAATTTTAGATTGTGCAATAAGCTTCGTCGAATTTAAATTGAGATTGAAAGTCTATATTTGCTACACTGATAAAATACTGTCTAATTATAACCTGACATTGAGCACGTTTCTTGCTATAACCATACTTATACCATTTCAAAAATGCAAGCTTTTAAGGTAACAATTTAAGAAAAGTTACCTTATAAGTTATATAATCTCACAATTTCAAAAAGTCAGTTTATAAGTATTGATTTTTCTAAATGTCTGCTTATAAACTTACATGTTTAAATTGAAAGTTTATTACAAAAACTTGTCGAGTTATAACCAGGAACGACAGTATTTTTAACAATGTACTACATTTATTTAGAAAAATTAAGAATCGTTTGAAAAAGTTTTATAATTCTAAGAATAATATATTTTGTGAGTTGCTTAAAATCTAGCTATTTTTGGTCGAATCTTATAGAAAATGGGAAAAACGCCCAAGCAGTCTCGTGGTTTACAAAATTACTAAGAATTGTCTAAAATTAAATATGATTTCTTTAAATAAGAGCAAAGAGATGACGCACCTTATGGAGTAACTTAAAATATTGTTTGATAAAAGTAAAATAAATGATAATAAAACTGTCTCACCGAGAAAAAAGAATTAATATTACAAATTACAAAATGGCGAAATCATGAATTGTGTAGATCTAATACAAGTAATAACAACAATAACAAAATGCAATAGTAAAGAATTTATGATGCACAGAAATACGAGATTGCGTCATTGGGTAGGAGTCATAAACAAATGACGTAACTTGGGACATGGAAAATTCAAATCTTTCTTACAAAGTAAAGCCTTATTCGATGAAATTGTGATTGATTAGTAATTAGTTGTTCAAGTAGATACTTTGCGTGAACGAGAAAGAGGGAGAGAGAGAGAGTTAACTTCAAAAGCAATTAACATAATAGTATACCTGAAAATGTAAGTTTTTCCCAGTGTTTATAGTTTGACATTGTTTTGAGCTAGGTGAATATGTGAGTGTAATTGAGAACCGGAAACTAACAGTTTTGGTCTTGTTTGTGTGTATATGAGCAAGATAAAACAAAAATAATTAATGTAGCTCAAGAGGGTTGAAGTCGAGTGTCTTGCTACATTAATAAATTAACCCACAAAAAATGGGATTAAGAGAGAGAGAGAGAGAGAGAGAGAGAGAGAGAGAGAGAGATTTGTTACTTTTTCTTATTGTTTTTTGTTCGAGTTGTTATGTTGTTGTTGTTGTTTGGGCCTTTTACTCATTAGTTTAATTGAAGCTAATTGAAAGTGAGCTTTTTTGTTTGTTGCAGTTTCCAAATTGTGATTGACGCGTGCAGCTGTGGTGGGAGACATGAAACTTTCCGGCGCACGGAAGGAAGAGAGAGAGAGAGAGAGAGAGAGAGAGAGAGAGAGAGAGAGAGAGAGAGAGAGAGAGAGAGAGAGAGAG
>WURS02023815.1:0-11858 GCA_011762765.2 Rhinocypha anisoptera | reverse complement strand
GGGGCGTGGCTTGAGGTGTGAATGTGAGTGAGTGTGTGTGTTTGTGTGAGATTATATCACCGATCATCATCATCATCTTCATCAGATTAGCATTCATTTCATTATTTGTTGTGTTTAACTACTAATAAAATTGAGATGGGAGGAGGAGGGGAGAAACGTGATAATGAGTTTGAGATATTGAGAAAAACAAAAAATAATAATAATTGACAAGTATTAATTAATTAATTAATTAATTTAAATAATAATAATGATAATGATAATTAAAAATATATATATAATTAATAATAATGAACAAAAGGAGAAGGGATGAAAAAATGCAAAATGGTTTTGTTTATGTAATTTATATTTGATGAGTTTGTGTTTGTGAAAAATCAGAAGGAGGAGATATATACACAGTTTCAAAATCAATATTTTTGTTATTAATAATAATAATCATCATCAGTGTGTAATTTTTGAATAATAATAATAATTGATTTTATTTGATAAAATTATATAAGAAAATTATTATGTAATAAAATGAAAACAAAAATAAATGTATAATGAAAATTTCATCTGAAAGTGGGAGTGTGTTTGTGTGTGTAAGTGTGTTTATATATATATGTATGCAAAATGATAAATGTGTATAATTAGCAAAAATAAAAAATAAAAATTTAAAATCAAAATAAAAATAATAACAACAACAAAGGTGAAGGGGGAAAACGGAAAAGGGAAAGAGGAAAGAGAGAGAGAGAGAGAGAGAGAGAGAGAGAGAGGGAGGAAAAAAGGAGAGAAAGGGAGGAAAGAAGGAGAGAGAGAGAGTTGAAAAATAAAAGTGAGCAAAAACAAAAAAATGTTTGATATATTTTGGTGAAATCGGTGTTTCAAGTTGTTTTTCAGCTCTATTCCAGTATTTTTCAGTTATTACAAATTTTATCATCATTGTTCAAAAATAATTAAACGGTTTTTAAAAGTCATTATAATCAAAAAATAACTGATTCATCATCACCATTATTGGGGTATAAAAATAAAAATAAACCACAAAGAAAATAAATAATCAAAATAAAAATAAAAATAATAAAATAAAATTTTGTTTCTTTTAAAATTTGTCCAATCTCGGTTTCGGTTTTGTTTTTCTCCTGTGTTAATCATATCTGTTTTGTTTGTGTTGGTTTGGTTTGGGTGTGTAAGAAAAAATTTGAACTGATTTGAATCGTTTGTTTTAATAATAATAATATTAAAAATAGGCAAATTAGTTTGTTGGGATGGGAAATCAGAAAGAAAATGGAATTTAAGAAAGATATAGAAAGAGAGAGAGGCGGGAGGAAAAATGGGATAAAAGAAGGCTTAGGTTGAGAGATTAAAAGCGATAATAAGAATAATAAAGCTTTTCACCTGTTGGATTGGAGACGTTTCTGACACACCTCGATGTCACGTCAAAGGACAAAGGTGAGAATGAGAAAGAGAGAGAGCATGGGTTAGAATAACCAACAATTAAAAGTTGAAAATTAATGTTTTATGAAAATAAGAGAAAGAAATTGAGAAGGTGAAAGGAGGGTGAAAGGTGAAAAATGAATAAATACCAATAGTTAATGTAGGCAGAAAAAGGAGAAGGGAAAAGGAAAAGAAGAAGATGGAGGAGGAGAAGGGAAAGCAATAACAAGCAATAGAAATTATTAAAAGTCACAAATAAAAACAAAAAACAAAAACAAAAATGATGAAGCAGGGAAAAAAGGAAAAAGCGAGATATGAGAGATATCATATGATTTCAATGAAACATTGTTAATGAATGGGATTTGAATTAGAAAGAGAGAAATTTAATGAAAAATAGATGCCCTTTTTAAAAAGAGAGAAAGAAAGAGTTAAAGGGCATGCAAGCGCTTGAAACCGAAAAATGATCTGATGCGTTTGAGGTATAAATCAAGAGAGAAAGAATAAGAGAAAGAGAGAATGAGAAAAAGAAAAGATATGAGTTATGTTGAGAGGTGAGATGAGTATATTTTGTGGCTATTGCACAGGGGCATTATGGCTGTGCTCGCTTGTTGATTTCTCGCCTGTGTTTTTGTTCAAGGAACATTATATAATAAAATAGAAAGAATTTTGTGGTGAAAAGGAGAAGAAGAAGGGGAAGAGAAGAAAAGGAAGGAAAGGGAAAGAAAGGCAGGTAAGGAGGAATAGTTTGATTCTAGCTGGGTTTAATTATCAGTTTGGGTTGTCCAAGAAAAAAGTGGTGAGGGCTGCAAGAAGAAAGAGGAAAAGGCTAGTTGGGGTTATATATATTAAACAGAGGCCAGGTGGTTGATCACTTGTGTGGAATCAAGGATCATGGATCCACTATTTGAGAGAGAAAGAGAAAGGAAAGAAGAGACAGGCGAAGCACCACAGATTTTGGCACACTGCCCGCCAGTCAGTGTGTTGATCCAAACACACACACATACATACACACAAATACACACACATAACTTGGATTATATACTTTGCGTGTGATGTCACTTCTTAGCTCAATTGCTACTTTTGCTTGATTGACCAATAGACTGTGATCGACTTTGATCGATCCAGTCGATTCGTTTCGATTTGGTTCAATTCAATTCTCCTGGCTCGGGGGCACAGGCCGCACAGTGTAATGTCACCATTATCGAATGGTGGGTGACATTCTCTGTGTGAGTTCATCCAAGCAGTGTGCAGATCCAGATTGCACGCTGCCCGGCTAGTGTACCCAGGATCGAGACTCGGACACCGGTTGGTGCGGCGGGTGGTTGGTGGAAACCACTGCCGCGGGCACACTGCTCACTGCGGTCTCGGCAGCCGCAGCCACCACCACGGCAGCTGCCGCCCCCGAGCTCGGTACCGAGAGATACCTCTCGTACGCGGTGTAGCTGCTTGACGAAGTTGGCGTGGTGAGGGTGACGTAGTGTGCCAGACTGCTGGACGGCGTGTAGAAGTAACCTAGCTCCGAGTGGGCATCCTCGACCGTGCCGGACAACTGGTGCAACGGGTGGCCCTCGGCGAAGTTGGCTCGCCGCCCGCTGCTGCTCGGCTCCTCAATAGTAGGCATCGTAAACGGGCTTGGACTGCTACCAATCATCGTGGTCGTTGTTGTCGTAATCGAGGAAGAGGAAGAGGAGGAGGGGCAAGAAGAAGTGGTAGAGTGAGCATTAGAGGTTGTGCTCGAAGTGAGACCAAAATCTAGCGAGCTGTCCCCTAAAAGCTCATCATTTCTAATCACCTGGTCGACGTCGCACTCGAGGAGACCCGTAGTGACGGGATCGAAGTCGATGTCCAAATCGCCATGTCCGCTGGCCAGTGAGGTCTGCGAGGCGAAGGCAATGGTGTTGAGTGCCTCGTGTGCACTGCCATGGCCGTGGTGGTACGAGGTTGGGTAGTGGTGGTAGGCCGACGTCTGCAAGTAACCCGAGTCCTGTCCACTGCTGTAGTCGAAGCAGCTGATCGGCATCGGTTCCTGGCCGTAGAAACCAAACGACATCTTGCTCGGTGGCATACTGTAGGGCTGGTAGTGTCGTGGATGGTTCGGTGGCGGAAGGGGACCCATCATTTGCTGGTACTGCTGGCTCTGATTGTCATAGATCATGGGCATCATTGGCTGTGGCATACCACCGTTACCCATGGCACTCGAGCCGTTATTGTTGATCTCGTGTCCCACCTTATTAGACGGTCCACTTGACATCTGACCGTTCATGCTGACAGACTTGGATTCAGCCGGACTGTCGATGGTGGTGTAACACGTGGAGGTGACCACTGGCGCCGATGGTGGACTTGACACGGTTGACGGGCTCACCTGAGTCGATGCTCCAGGTGGCGCCTGGGTCTGCTGGCTTGGGCTATGCATTTTGTAGAGATCAGTGTAGGACGCGTGACTGGCCATCTCCGCGGTGGCACCAAGCAACATCAGATCCTGGTTGCCACCTTCGGGCAGGCCCGCACTGGGTCCATTGCTATGCGCCGCATTTGACTGTCCCAGTTCGGCTTTGTCACCGCTCAAAGCTTGTGACTGTTGCTGTTGCTGTTCCTGATCTATCATCATGTGATACGAGTTGTGCGATGAGTCAGGCCCCAATGGAAGGCAATCAATCAGCTGCATCGAGTCTGAGGTTGGGTTGGCAGGGTGGTAGTTGGCTGGCGCGCTCGGGCCACTTGGCTCGCCGTAGGACACCGTAGGCTTTGGTGGTCCGTACATCGGTGCACTCCACCCAGGGTTGAGCGGTGAAATGGACTGTGGAGTCTGTCAAATCCGAAAGGCAATCCGACACATCCAGTGCCCAAAGTTAGAAACATTGGTTCAAGAAAGGCATAGGGGGACAAGGAATAATTTAATTACGTAAGCAGCTTATGACAAGGAAAGAATTTGAAAATTTGTTCTCTATCAAAAGAGAGTTAAGTAAATTAAAATTTCACATACTCATTTACATTTATCTATTAACAAAAAATTAATCTTTTTAACCTAACACTAACATATACACCTGTTAACAAACTTTAAAACGTTGTATTCTTAGAATTCTTAATTATTCGATCAGAATTCTATAGTAATTAGTCACAAGTAATAATTTTTGTTAAAATATGAGTTGTAATAGTAATAAATAATCGGTAACTTATGCATGTGATCAGTAAATAAACAAAAAGTACTATCATTTTACAACCAATACTGTCCAGAGTTCAATTCTCTAACTAATAAAACAATAATGCATTATTATACTGGCCAAAATATTTACATTTCCTATGTTTAGTATGCTTTTGTTTTTTCTGAAACAAATAATTTTCTTACGTTAGATTTGAAGGAAATGCAATTTAATTAGTCTATGCTTACTAACAGTTCATCATAAGAAAAATAAAAATTTAAAATTTTCAATTTTTTTGATTACGTAATTAAAGTAGGCCTCCCAATAAGAGATAAAAACGTACCTGATGTGTATCGTTGTTGTCGTGCAACAGATTACTACACGTGGACGCGTTGGAAGAAGCACGTGGCCGAAACTCACCCGAGGGATAACTGTTGGGCGTGCCCGAGTGGTAGTGACTGTTCACATCACCCGGGTACATCTCAAACGACGAGTCACCCGAAGAGGGACTGGTCATCAGAAGAGGTTTGACCTTGCTTCCCGCATTACTACTGGTCCGACTCAATCCACCCGGCGGTGGAGTGTCGGAAATGTTAAGCTGTTGTAGTCCAGTGTTGGCGGACAACAACGAACTCGTTGATGCGGTCAATTTGTACTCAGAGGAGCTCGGTGAAAGAAGTGACTCGGTGGATTTGAGACTGAACTCGAGGTGAGCCATCGAGTCACCACTGCCCGCCCGGCTTACGCTGACACTCGACCCTGGTGCACTGGGCACCAGGCCACTCGCCCGAAGTTGTTCTACCCGTCTCTTCACTCTGCCTCGTCTTTTCTCGTATTGTTGTGTTTCCATCGAGATGGCGCGACGTCTGGCGGCTTTGCCCGGCTTTGCATCTGGATTGATCATCCACCACGAACTCTTGCCGGTGCCTTCGTTTTGAACACGCATAAAGCGATTATGCAGCGAGAGGTTATGCCGAATGGAGTTCTATAGAGGGTAAACAAACAAACAAAACACAAACAGATAAGTTTAGATTCAGTTCAAACTAAATTAAACGGCAGCGCTAATGTTGTTACGCAGAGGTTTTTGACTGTTCCAAGCTTGATTGACACAAATATTTAGTCTTAAATAACCAAAAAACGAGCGAGGCTTGTTAAAAATATAATACAAACACATGAGTGTAAAACTGACTGATGGGGTTAATATACAGAGAAGACTCGATTGGTTGACAACTTTTTCGTTTTTCGCTTTTCTTGACATTTTTATATAAAGTGGCTAAATCGAACAGTATTTTGTAATTTAATTAGTGTATGTGCATATGTTCAAAGTGCTTTTCTAGACTTGTATTGGTTTACAAGCCATTTTCTCATACAGTGTAAGGCTGTTAGATATTCCTTGTAGTTTAGATGTGTATGTACAATATGAGTCATTAAAATGTAGCAGCCTCCGAGATAACTCAATGACACTGTAAACAATGGCAAAGCCACAGCGCTGCGTTTCACTCTGTCTAATAAGTAATAATAAATGTAAACATTAAATTACCCCCACTGGGGTAATAATATGGGCGTAGATTTCTATGTTCAATGTTCATTTTTGTTTTTGTTTTTGCCATTTTTTGGTACTGTGAGAGTGATGATTAACCAATTCAAATCTAACTTTTACTGTTGTAATTCGAATTTTTAACCAATTCTAATTTAACTTTTTGTGTTATAATTATAATTTTATTTTGATTTAATTCAAATTTTTGCATAATTTTTTAACTTTGCATTCAGTTTGATTTAAATTTTAGTTTTATAATTTTTTTGAATAATCCTAAAAATTATGATAACTGGAATTCAACGGCTCTGCTGCCGGTTTTTTTCCTAGGAAGGCGGCGCAAAAGCTTTTTAACTATCATAAATTGACATAGCTTGACATGGCAAACGCAGATTGACTCTTCTAAACAAGACCGGATTGCACAATTAGAAAGCAAGCATAGAAAGAAAACAAACGCGCGCCGGGTACCGAAACAAAAAATAGTGAAAACGACTAGACAAACTCAAATTGAATCAGAAAAAAGTATCAAGAGAAATAAAAAAGAGCTAGAAAGAGAGAGAGAGAAAGAAAGAAAAGCGGGCCAAAGTCATTAATTCCATTGTAATCTCATGATAACGAACAAGCAAGAGAGAAAAAGAGAGAAATGGAGAGAGAGAGCGACCAGTTTGCATTGGATCGCACAGTTGTCACCACAGCCACCCGAGAATCGCACATCAAACAGAAATGAGAGCTTCAAAAGTAATGTGAGAGAAAGAAGAAAAGAATGAAAGAGAGAGTGAATAAAAGAGAAAGAGTGAGAGAGAGTGAGGGTAAGAGAGCGAGTGAGAGTGAGGGTGAGTGAGTGAGTGAGTGAGTGAGTGAGTGAGTGAGTAAGTGAGTGAGTGAGTGAGCGAATCAAAGTCAAAGTAAATTTTAATTAATTTGCAATTGCTTTCTCTTGTTCTCTCTCTCTCTCTCTCTCTCTCTCTCTCTTTCTCTTTCTGGGCATTTCAATGCTTGTGAGGCACTAGGACAAAGGATTACCTACAGAAAGTCGTGTAGAGGGTTGAATAAAAGTCCCAGAGAGAGAGAGAGAAAAAGAGAGAAAAAGAAAGAGAGAGAGATAGAGTGAAAAGTAAAGTAAAGTAAACCAATGCTTTATAAGTAAGCCAAGCTTTTGGGTTTTTTGGGGTCTCGGTTCATTCTTGTTAGTTTGATTGGTTTTGGCTGGTTGACTGACCCGCACCGGGTATACTTTACCTTGCTTTACCATTGCTAATCAAAATACTATTTTTGGGTTCATTCTCTCTCTCTCTTACTCTAACTCTCTCTCTCTTACTCTAACTCTCTCTCTCTCTTTCTAACTTTCTCTCTTTTACTCTCCTTCTCTCTCTCTTTCTTTTTCTTACCCTCACTTTAATTTTTTCTCCCATTTTCTGCCTCTTTCTTTTCTTGCATTTGTTTTAGATTTCTGGTTACTTGCACTGGTAACATGATTCTTTTGGTTTGATGGGAATAACTTTCTCTCTCTCTCGCAACATAATTCATACACCAAACCAAATATTATCATCATCATGATACAAAGGTACAAATATAGAACCGAGACTGTTTGCATTAGTGCTAATGGCAATATATTTCAATATATATAAATGTGGGCGTGTGTATTTTTAAAAAAATCAATCCAAATATTATTTTATTATACCCCAAAACCGGTCAAATTAATGTTTTATTAAAAATTGTACTTTAATAAAGAAATTTATTGTAAGTATCTATAATATAAATGAAATTTTTGTAAAAATTTACAAAATTAATACACTAAAATTTGAATTTAAAAATAAAATAAAATATTTAATGTGAAATGCGATCTTTCACTCACTTATATTTTTTCTTTTACTTTCATTCTCTCTCTCTCTTTCTCTCTCTCTCTCTCTCTCTTTCTCCCTTGAAATGGTCAAAACCCGCTAAACTGATCCCCTGACAGTTGGCTTCTGGGAAATGCACATTTAAAATTTTTATTCACAAATGTTCGCAATTTTCCCAAATATTTCCAAAAAATTGGTTTAAAATACAAATTTTAAAAATTATTTTTAATATATTAATTTTATTTTAATATAATGAAAATATTTTTTACTTAATGTTGATGTAATTTCTTTGTAATTCTCTATTGTTTAAGCCATATATTATGTAAAACATAACAAAATTAATGATTTGGTTTACAAAGTTGAATTATTCCATTTCACATGTTTTACCAATCAAACGTTTTCTACTATGAATGTTAAAAATTTAGCTTAAACAAACAAGACAAGAAACAATGTTACAATTTTAAAATGTTTTTCTTTGTTATTTTTCTTTTTTAATTCAACACATTTTAACCTTTGTCTCAATGTGTAATCTTTTAAAGATTAAATCTTTTACCATTCAAACTAATCCTTTTTCGTTTTTGTTGTTTCTCCTAACATTTCCTAGTATTCAATGGTAAAAATTTTAACATTTTGTTTGCACAAAACTAAGCCAGTATTTTATTTTTTCTGTAAAAAATTAAAAGAAAGAGAGAAAGAGAGTGAAAAAAGAAAAAAATTAATTATTACACAAACCAATGAGTAATCTTTTCGGAGATTTGAGAAATTGTTTATAATTGTTTCACTTTTTAAACTTTTTTTCCCATTTTTCATCATTTTTTTCCAAATTAAATGCGAATTTTATTACACAGAAATTGTTATTTTGTCATTATCAAACTTTGGTTAAAAAAACAAAAAAAATCAAAAAATGAAACTAAATAACAAATTTTTTGTTTTACTTTTGATTGATGTTACCAAGAATTATAACAAAAAAATTATTAAAATATTAAAATAATTGATTAAATAGCAAATATATAAAAAAAATAAATAGGTCAAATATACTACCCAAACATTCCATATGGTTTGAATATGGTTAGTGAAACTAAATTTAGAAAATGAGATACTGAGTGAAAGAGTGCCAAATAAAAGAAAGAGAGAAAGAGAGAAAAAACTCTCTCCTCTTTCTCTTTTTTCTTTTCTCTATCTTCCTCTCTCTTTTATTCTCTCTTTTTCTCTTTCTCTCTCTATTTCTTTATTTCTCTCTATTTGCTTGTCCCTTTCCCACGCTTGCCACAATTTTTATAATTATTATTTTATTATTATTATTTTTATTTTTTAATCTGTTCTATTCTATCATTCATTTTCATTCTCCATTTCTCTCTCTCTCTCCCTCTCTCTCTTTCCTTCCTTCTTTTGCCGGCGGAAGCGAGGTTCAAATCAATACTGACATAATGCAGTGAGCACAATGGGAACTCGATATGTCGAGTGTGAGGGGAGAAGTGTGTCTAACACACTAGACACACTAGGCTTGACCTAGACATCATGTTACCCACACATACATACACATTGTGCGGACAAGCCTGCTGCTAGGGGCCAAATAGGGTCGTGTCATTCTCTTTAAAAAGAGAGTGAGAGAGTGAGTGATTAAAAAAGAGAGAGGAAAAAATAAAAGAGAATGAGATAAAAAGACAGAGAGAGAGAAAGAATAAAAGCGAGAGAGTGAGTGAGAGAGAGTGATGGGAAAAAGAGTGAAAGAGAGGGAGAGAGATAGAAAGTGAGAGAGTGGAGGGAGAGAGAGTGAAGAGTTAGAAAGAGAGAGAAAAAGAAAGAAAGTAAGTGAGTGAAATAGTGAGTGAGTAAAATTGAAAGTGAGAGAGTGGAGGGAGAGAGAGTAAAGAGTTATAAAGAGAGAAAGAAAGAGTGAGCAAGAGAGTAAGTAAGTGAGTGAGTGATTGAGAGAGAGAAAGAGAGTAAGTGAAAAAGTGAGTGAGAGATAGTAAATGAGTGAGAGTGAAAAGGGAAAAAAGAGTGAGTGAGTGAGTGAGAAAGTGAGTAAGAGAGAGAGGGAGAGATTGAGGGTGAGAGAAAGAGAGTGAGGGTGAGAGAAAGAGAGTGAGGGTGAGAGAGAGAGAGAGAGTGAACTAGCAAACCCAATTACATCTGCACAGTCAGTGGTCGAGTCAAACAGATACCCAGAAAGGGCCCACAATGGAGACTGGGTGACCAGCAACAGAGTTGACAGGGTATCTCTCTCTCTCTCTCTCTCTTTCTCTCTCTTCTATTCACTATTTTTCCCCTTATTTTCCATCTCACATTTGTTTCATTCTATTATATTCTCTCATTGACTCTGCCATTTTCTATTTTATTTATTCAATTTATTTTATTTTAAATTTTTTAATAAAATAAAATTTAAATATATATATATTTTTATCAAAATTTATTACAATAAAATAAAAATTTGACCTAATTTTGCAACTGTTCAGCAACAAGCTTTGCGAAAGCCATTAAGGCAAAGTGTTAGTCTGACGCTAAAGTGCTTTCTTATATTCTTTAGTTTGAGTTGATAAGCTATATAGCAACTTGATGCAGAGAAAGAGAGAGAGAGAGAGAGAGAGTGAGATCAACCAGTCAATGTCCAATTGACTGCACAATAGATCACGTTGCATTTGAACCCAAGAAATAAGTGATGGGAAAAAACATTGGATTGGAATGATGAGAGAGAGAGAGAGAGAGAAACATGGAATAGAAAAGCCAATGCGGTCCTAATCTGACCTAGCATTGGGGTTTAAATCCTAGTAGACCAATAAAATAAAACTAATTCCACTATGGAGATGACATGTGTGTACATGTTGTGGCACATTGTTCTTTTTTCAATTCTTCCACAAATCCAAATGGAATTATATTATATTATATATACTTACAATATATAAAAATATAACTAAAGTAATATTACTAATTTGACTTAATAATTATTATTTGTTTTTATAATGTTATATATTAATAATGTAAACTTTGGGATAATTATCTTGTGTTATATTAATGGCAAATATGGTGGTGGTTTTTCAACTTAGTAAATTTTTTATTTTCTGTCACCTTTTTGTACTGTAATACTTCCACTGTAATATTCGAATTTAACATTTACTGTTGCGATTCAAATTCTTAACCAATTCGAATCTAACTTTTACTGGTGTAATTCAATTTTCTAACCAATTCAATTTGATTTGAAAATTTTTGCATAACTTTTTAAATTATGAAAACAAACCTGCAATATATTTATTTATTAGTAAAATAAATTCAAAACTCAAACTAACATTACTAGCTAGTTAAATTGTTGTTTAAAGTTTTGATTTAAATTAGACTAAAAATATTTTGCTCACAAGATAATAAAATATTTTGTTTGTAAGCATGTATTTATTTATATATATAAATTTTTAGTTAAAACGAATTAGGTTTTTAAGTAAAAAAATGATGTTCAACTAACCAATTAACACACAAGGACACACTTTTTTAGAGAGAGAGAGAGAGGAGAGAGAGAAAGAGAGAAAAAAAGAGAAGAGAGAGAAAGAGAGAGGGAGAAAGAGTGAGGGAAAAATAGAGAGTGCGAGACAAAGAGCGAGACAGAGAGAGAGAGCGAGAAAGAGAGGGAAAAAAGAAAGAAAATAGTGAGAAAGAGGGTGAGAGAGAGCGGAAGAGAGAGAGAGAGAAAGAAAGAAAAAGTGAGCGAGTGATAGAGAGAGGAATAGAGAGAGAGAGAGAGAGCAAAAAATGAGGGAATGAGAGAGAAAGAGAGAGAGAGAGAGAAAAAGTAAGAGAGACTGAGAGAGAGTGAGAGAGAGGAGAAAGAGAAAGTGAGAGAGAGAGTGAGAGAGAGATAGAGTGAGAGAGAGAGTGAGAGAGAGAGAGTGAGAGAGAGAGTGAGAGAGAGAGAGTGAGAGAGAGAGTGAGAGAGAGAGTGAG
>WURS02023804.1:0-11859 GCA_011762765.2 Rhinocypha anisoptera | reverse complement strand
AACTCCACAAATAATATTTGTGGAGTTCACCCAGTGATTTTAATTTCCGTAATGGATAACTTCCACCATATCACACCAGACAATATTGCTGCTGTGTTGGAGTTAATCTTTTTTTTACATTCCAAATACTTATAGTGTAAGTAAAGTATTTTATTTATATTTTTTCTATTTTATACAATTTAGGAAAAATAATTATTCTTAAAAAACAGGGCTCATAGCCCAAGGGCTGATAGATCAGCCCACTGACACTAAAGGGTTACATAGCAAATTCTTGTATATTGATATCTATTTATGCACTTCTCATCTGGTACCAGAATGATGAAGGTGGAAAATCAGAGAATGCTATACGGACACCATCCAGCTTGGTCAACTTTTATGCACTGTGTGAGCCTGAGGCGAAGCTAGCCACTATGATAACGTTTATTAAGGAAATGAAGGACCCATGTAAAGTTATTATTTTCCTTCCAACTTGTGCTTGTGTGGAGTATTTCACAAAAGTAATGATGGAGTGAGTATTATTTTTTCATTGTTTTAGTAGTTGTATGTGTAGAAGCATTGAATTTTCCATCAAAGTCATTGTGTGAATGTGTGCTCCCTTCTTTTTCTCTCAGATGATTGAATTACTCTTCTCTGCTGTTATTAACTTTCTGTTTCAAACTCCATGATCACTTCCTTCCCTATACATATGTCATCAGCTGCCACAGTCGAATTATTTCCTTATCAAATTTCTGTATGACGAACAAAGATAATCTTTGATTTGGAGTGTGAAAGACTATAGGCTGTTTTTCATGTATCATTTCTTTACCTTTGTGACTCTCATGCCTTGCTAATAGTTAACTGTTATAAAAAAGTTAGTGAGATGTTCAGCAGTGATTTAAATGAAAAAAGTTACCTTCCTTATAAATTCCAATATGCTCTGGAAAACTTTTATCAGACAGTATCAAAGCAGCTTTACGAAACACTTTCATTCTCCTCCTCCTGTGCTCTGTAATGAAGACAAATATTTCATTGCCCAAATGATGTACAGTTTATAATGCAATTCTTTACCATTTGAAATATCACAATATTGAACGAAAATATAAAAGCTCTGAAAGTAATGTGTAAAATAAATTTCTGATGAAAAAATCTGTTTTAAAAAGTTATATATTATATGTATCTTTCTTATTATGTATTATGTATTTTTGGGTTTATAAAACTAAAGTTGAAGTTTGTATGGCAATGACTATTTTATCTAATTTAAAAAAATGTTAATTGATTGCAGTAAAGTTATTTATATATTCATATTCTTTTGCAGAGACATTAATTGGTGCATATACTTTTTATAATTGAAAATATTTTAATTAACACAGGTTTATGAAAGGGGAGAAGATATTCAGCATTCACGGGAAAATGAAACAGAAACGTTTTGGTGTTTTTGACTCATTTCGACAAGCTAATTCAGGTAACCACCCTAAATAATTACTGGAGAGATGATGAGATGATAACATTAAGCACAATTAGCATTTTCTTTAAAGTGCACCTAACCACATTTCCTTGGGAACTTACTTCTTGATAGTTATCATTAACTTTTTCTTAGCTGTTTTTGTGATTTTGGTTTCTATTTGTATTTTTAGTGGATTTTATCTTTCATATAACTTAAGAATTCAGAAAGATATTTGGTATGAGTTTTTAAAACATTATGTGGTTACTGGTTATAGTTTACTCACACACCGTGACTTCTTAACTTCACTCAGAACACCAAATGTTACATCCCTCCCACAAAAGAAGTATTGGCTTGCAATGAAGTCCAATATTTTCAAACCATTGTTTGAAATTGAAACTCTTTGCATACTCATATATGATATTACTTGTGGCATAGCATGTCTTTATTAGTGGTTCAAAATCGTGTCAGAAAATTCTGACTTAATTTATTCAGGTACTATGTACATTCTTTTAAATAGATAACTATAGTATAGGTTAATTATAAAAATCCCATATTAATATGTTGTTTGGGTGCTTGTATTTCTAAACGTTAAATCATAATCACTTAATTTAGTACTAGCTACTTAATGAAATTTCCATATTAGGGTTTTTATAAGAATTTATCATAGTAAAATGAAATTTCTCTTTGGGTAGCTAAAATCACTTATCTTTTTGAAATTTTGCTATTTTTCCCATTAAAAAATCAGAAGTGTTATTCACAAAAAACAATCTCTTAAGCTTCAGAAATGCTGAGTTCACTTGAGTTGAAATCACTGTATTAAGACAAACTCATACATAGTTGAGCCATGAACTTAGTTTGTTTTGCATTAAAATTATTATTCCCTCCTTTTCATTTATCTCCTTATTTGTAGGACTTCTTATATGCACAGATGTGATGGCTCGAGGTGTGGATGTGCCCCAGGTGAATTGGGTGATTCAGTATGAGCCTCCCACATCTGCATCTGCTTTTGTACATCGATGTGGTCGAACAGCCAGAATGGGTAATTTTGGCACTGCCTTGATTTTCCTCCTTCCCTCAGAGTTGACATATATCAAGTTTATTGAGATAAATCAAAATGTAAGTAATGCTTCATGTTAAATTGTGTTTACCCTAGTGGAATAGCTGCATCATTACCTAGCAATTGCCAGTTGCATAATTTATAGCTTACAAAAGGGTTAAAGATGCTAATGTGTGGATGTCTAGTGATCATAAAATATCGTCTATTTGTATTACCTTTTGATTTCACAGGTTAAGCTGAAGGAACTTCAAATGCCAAAGAATATATTGAAGGAAGAGGCTCTGAAAACTTGTCATCGCATTCAGTGTGAGCAGAGAGAAAACTATGATTTAGCCAATCGAGCATTTGTATCTGCTATTCAGGCTTACAGCAAGCATGAATGCAGCCTTATTTTAAGGGTCAAAGGTAATAATCATGATTTATTCTTTTCAAGTGTATAAATAAATAATTAATAATTTTGCTCCAATTTTGTTCAAGTTAATTAATGAACCATCTCCTGAACTATCTAGAGATGGTTTATTGGTTGTTTTTTTTAGGAGAATATTGCCTAACTATCCACCCAGACTTTTTGGTACAAAGGCTAGTGTACCCAAAATTTATTTGTACTGGCTGATGGTTATAACGTTTCATTCATATAGTGCATATGCCTTGACGAATGTGGTGGCTTAGTGGAGTCCAAGGAATGATGGCCACACTCTACACTAATGCTAGAGTATCATACTATACACTATGGCAAGGTTACCTAGAATTGAAGGCACTATCCCCAGAGAGGAGATTGTGTGTGATAGTCTAAGGAAGCTCCATTATTAAGTGTGGTTGCTTAAGGTAGATTTCTGTGGGCACTGAGTAATTTTCTGCGAATAGGTGGTAGATCGAATAATTTAGGGACTTGTACATTATGGCATGCACGTCAATAGTGCCTTTGTGTCAGTCACTTTTTGCTCCTGCAAGTACATTGGTGTTTAATGGTAGACAGAAAAAATGAAAGATATTAATATTGAGAGTATTTGCACTGCAGTCCATACTGTTGCTCATTAGTCTATTTTACAGAAGGCACAATGAAATGCACATGCAGAAGTATATGGAACTACTTGCTCAAAAGAAGTTGATCAAATTTTCAGTAATGAATTATGAAGATCTTACTGGGTCATTAGCCTGATTATGTTTTAATATACTTGAACTTAGGTTATACAAAATGAACTCTGTGGAAACCAAGGTTATATCTTCCTTATCTATGGATATGAAAAATTTCAATTTCCTTCCAAGTTATATATGTAGTTGTTTAATTAGTTAAATACCTATAAACCTCTTGTCTATATAAGCAATGCTTCTGTAATATTTACATGTTAGTTTCACCATAATCAGAGCATTGGTACCATAATATTAGGCTACTGTATTTATATAATATTTATTGTCTTTATTTTTTTATTGTCTTTATTACCTTTGATTTTTGATTGTTTTCAGATTTAGATTTGGGAAAAATGGCTACCAACTTTGGGCTGCTGCATCTACCCAAAATGCCGGAGTTAAAGAATAAAGATGTTTCAAGTTTCACTCCTGTCAAAATTCAGCCCAATAGTATTGCCTACAGGTAAAACACTTCTAATTACTTTTATTTACATGTATGTTAATTCAACATAAATAGCTAAATTAGTACTGTTGGAAACAATATATGCAAAGGATAAAGGAAATTAAACCTTATACTGCATAAAATGAATATTTTAAAGCACAACATAAAAATTCACTGAGGAGGCCATCACCTAGTGGATTTCCATGATAAAACATATAGAGGTTGTTCCTTGTATGTATTTCCACAGAATAACTGAAAACACGACCAGTTTCGATGATAATCATCATCATCAATGGTCGGCTTTTTTCTATTATTCTGGAGAAATACATACAAGCAACAACCTCTATTTGTTTCTTTACAACAAAAATGTAAAAATTGTAATTTAAGTAAAAAATTTCTTACAGATAACCATACTTATTTTTCATTAAATTTTAACAGAAAATAGTATTTATGTGGATGAAAGGAATCTTGAGAGGTTTACTTGTAATCATACAACCTATCAGCTCCATTAATAAGAAGAGCCATGTAAGCCAATAAGAAAGTTGTGAGAAGAATATTTGACTGCCAGCAAGAGGGACAGATAACGCCTTTGAACCACATCCTCCATTATATGTATCAGTGGAGCATTTATCCAAATAGGTGGTTGGAACTTCATCTGAAGTTCACCTGTTCTACACTGTCAATTTGACTGATCCTAGGGATTAGTCCAAAGAGATCTATGCACACACTTATCGGAATCAATATTTGGATTAATCACTGCGGAAGTGGGTTAAAGTGGAAGTTTTTCATAGTACAGTAAACCTCTAAAAATCCAAGGGACCGAAATTTTGCAACTTTGTTTTAGGGAGAGTTTGTTATTCAGAGGTGCACAGCACTTTGCATCACTCAAGTGGAAGAAGAAAAATCGTCTGCAGTGGGAACTAGTCATGGCTGCGGATTATGTAAATCCACATTTTTGTTGGGCAAGAATACAGAGAATACGTATTTTCATGTATGACCACCACCTTCCTAGCCTCTCTAGTCCCTTTCCTAATTTCATGACCCAACCTTTTATAAGGTTCGAGTGGCCCTACTTTCCTATTGTTCCAGAATGGGGCCCGCCACTTCCATTGCCATTTGGGAAGGTTCAAGACCCTCCCAAGTTTGACGATTTCTGGGAAATTTTTTCTGACCCCCCTTGTCATTTCCCTCAGTTGTCTCTGAATTGTGGGTTCTAAATCAAAATATTGATATACTATTTGGTATCAAATTAATCAGAAATCATCAAGAAAAGTAAATATGGAGTGCAGATTTGAATATTAAAAGGGAAAAGGGTGATGCAAATTATAAGGGTTGTCCCTGATTACAAGGGAATGCTATACCTGCTAAACACTTGCTGGCACTTGAAGGGAAGAATGCTCTGCCTTCTTTTCTCATGGACACAGCCATCACGAAAGAATGAGGCTGCCACAGCTGAAGGGTTAAAATATAGAATTTATGGGAAATTTACTTCAAAATCGAAAATTGGCAATAAAAAGAATGTTTTATTTTTTATCATGAAAAAAGGGAAATACAAACAAAGACACTTTAATTTGGTTCCAAATAAATATAATTGGAAACAGGCCACACAAGCAAAGGTAATTACGAACATTGCACAATGCAAGTGAGTACTATCATGATATGGTATGATATTGATGGTATTGAGATTGAACTATCGAAATATCAGCTAATCAGAGCTTTTTAGCTAATTGTATGTTTTACCTATCCCTTCAGATAGATACTTTGATGATTTAGTACTTAAGCCGCATACATTTATTATAATAATACATATACGGGTCGATGACCTACATTGGGAGTATTATGTGATATGTATATATTCCTATTATACATTATACAGTTGTTTTAAAACAATGTAGGCAATGGAATTATGCATTTATATATCTCTTGAACATCAAAGAGACATAAATTATACCCACAGAGTTTAATGTAAATTTTTAAGATTCAAATCAATTCAAGTTGGCCGCTTCGATTTTACATGCATTCCAGAATTTGGAAAATATTTCCCAGAAACCCTTTGATACTCAAATGTTTACCAAAATATAAAAATTAACCATACATACATTACAAAGTTAAATTATTTTAGTATTTCAAAGGTAATAGGAACAGAAAAAGTGTTAGGTGCTTCATTTATTTAAAGAGATTTTAGCCTGAAATGTCAGTTGTAAACAAACACCTTGCATTACAGTGCATAGACTGGGAATCTCTGACAATTGGGTGCGGGCTTGCTTTACAATTTTTCAAGACAGAAAAAAACCATGCAAAATGAAAATAAACAAAATTTTAGAAAAATTACACTATTGAGTGGTAAAAGTAGTACAGTAAATGGACGGGGCCAATATTTAACTTTGTTAAATGGGATTTTTGATAAAATAGAAGTTTGTTAATGAGAGGTATTCACCAATGCATTTAGATAGGAAGTTGGCCTGGACCACTGCATTCTTTCGTTAAATGGATTATTTCGTTAGACAGAGGCATGTTAGGTATAGGTTGTACTGTATTTATGTTGTAATTCTTAGACAGTAAAGAAGTAAACAAGAATAAGAATTGCACACAAGAAATGTGTATTGATTTCATAAGATTATATTATATACTGTGATTTTTTTTAACATTAAAAAAATGCATCTTTACAATTTATTCAGAAATCTAAAGTTTGTTTTGATAGATAGATAAATGGCTAAGGGGATAGAAAATCTTTAATCACATAAACACAATAAATAGGAGCACATAAAATTCATAAATTTAGCATAGGGGAGCTAGTTTCTTTTTCTGTGCCACTGATTGAAGTTTTCATGTTTATAATATTGTACAGCTTGTATTTTAGCCAGGGTTATGTCACAGGCATACTATTATAAGCAGTTTCGATAAAACTCAAGACTAAAATGTACAATATGGAAAAACATGATCTCATCATTGAATTTCATAGTTTTTCAAGAGTTAGTAAATGGTAAAAAAGTTTTGAATGAATTAAACTGTAACATCTATTGGTCTACAAGTTCTATTTGGACAATTCTCTCTGTTTCCTCCAAAGAAGTGTTGCAAATGTTACATGTAATTATTGAATATTGAAATATGCAATTAATGAGTAGAGAAAAATATTCCTACTTTAAAATTATTTTTGCCTTGATTAAACTTCACAGAATATCACCATTTTATTCTTAATAGAGACAAGCAGAGAGAGGAGGCAAGGCAGGAAAAGCTGAAGCATTTTAAGGAAACTGGGAAATGGCCTGTAAAGAATAAGGATGGTACCCGCTGCAAACAAACAAAATCATGGTCAGAGAGTATACTCAAGCGTGAGGAGAGGAAGTTGAAAAAGAAAGAGTTGCGGGAAAAAAGACAAAGAGCAAAAGCTAAGGGTGTTAAAAGGAAATCTTCCAAAGTAACTGCAGAAGACATTCAAGAACTAGCAAAGGATATTGCTCTACTTAAAAAACTTAAGAAAAGAAAAGTATGTTCACTATTAATTTTTTCATCCTGATTCCTTTTTATTATATGTTATATAATATTATCTAATATACATCTATACCATACATAGTTTGTCCCCCATGTATAATGACAGCCTATTTTCCATAGAAAAAAGGTGATTTTTGTGATCTTCATATATAGTTTGACCATAGTTTTTCCTATGCTAAGAAACTGTAGGTTTTTCATCTTGGTTGATTTTTTTCATCTGATCCTTTGAAGCTAAAAATCTATGTGAATCAAATGAGCATTATTTTTCACTAATTATGGCAGGATATTAATACTGAAATAAGCTCTAAATGTCATTATTTTAACTGTTGTTTCATCCTAAAAGAAAAAATATTAAAAATATATTTTTACCAAGTGAGATTAAATATGAATCGTAGTAAAGGTTACACACAAACCTATATAAGTATAATATTTTCTGAAATATTGTACTAATAATTATAATGATATTATACCATATATTATTTTTTAGATTACAGAAGAAAAATTTGATGCAGCTTTTGGATTGAAAGATGATTTTGAAGAAATTGGAAGTACAGAAGCTTCTTGAGTTCTGTGTGTATTAATGATACCCAAACAAATACATTTTTGGTAAAAACCTCATGTGATATTGGCCATATCTCATGGTGTGTTGTTTGTGCTAGGGTGAAAAATTATCTGTGAAGTCTTTCTCAGAGGAATTCGATTAAGGTGGTCAAGAAGCACTCAGTGGAACAGGACTAAGGTTATTTCCAAGACTGTTAACATAAAAGTTACTTAAGACTTTTAACCTAACTGTTTTTTGAATGATTGTCAACTAATTGTGAATTAAAATTAAAGGTTTAATGTCCCTGTTATTTATATGTGAAGAAGATATTCCTTTTAATGCAACTGAAACATACGTGCAATGACTAGTATTTGAAAGCTACCAGATTTTGGCCCTGATTTCATTCTGTAAAAATCCAGAATGTCATTGAGAATCTATCTCCCAGTTATCCCAAAATTTATATTTTTCTAAAATCAACAAATGTTAAATGGTAGCCACATGACTGCATGTTAAGTGTTCTCAATTTAAAACATTACTTCACTCTATATTGGTTTATTATTCACACATTGTTATATTGTTTATCAAACCAGCCCAAGAGTTGAACACTAAGGTAGTTGTGTATATATGGGGTGCACTAAACACAGTGTGAAAAAAAAGGATTTTCCCATTATAACACATACCTAAGGTGGTATTGAGAGCAATATAAATCTCACCCACTACTAAGTTCAACTTTTTGTTATTGGTGATACTTTTATAAATTTTTACTAAAATGTGTTGGATCAAATGAAAATCTTTTCAAGCTGACATAAGTGGACCATTAATGATTTGATTACATTTTTATTAAAGCATTAAGACTTCATTTCTTCTCCTTTCCAATTTTGTGAACAATTATCATACATTAATTTTCATTAAATCTGATTATGGGTAATTATTTTCAAAGACAATGTCAATTTAGCTTGTCTAATAATCACGCCAATTCCTCATTAATTTTAATATACATATCACATTTTTTGCAATTCTAAAGGAAACAGGATTGTTTTCAAGGGGTGAAACCCTAAGGTGGAGAATAAATACCTGATGAAAATAAAAAATTAGCTGAATCTTTCCCTAGTTTTTTTCTGGGATAATTTTTACATAATAAATTCTTCCTTGTACAAGGGGTAAAGGAAATAACACTGCTATTTCCACATGAAAATCTATTTGGAACGACCATGGTTTTGTATGGTTTTGTGGATTTATGCACACCACTTAAAGTGTGGTAAATGTGATGTGGGACTGTGCATTGTTACATGTGCCATGACAAAGTGTTCGGAGTACAAATAATGGTTGATATTTTTGGAAATGAATCTTAGCTCTAATGCATAAAAAAGTGAGTGGACAAAACATTTTTCGGTGTTATTTTTATTTAATAATAATATGCCTTTATTGGGGCAAAACTGAGATCAAAAAGTCTCTTCTTCCACCTAATCTATAGCAGCAGTCATAAAAGGTATTTCTCATTATTTAAAATAATTGAATTTTTCATGAATATCTTCAGAACAAGATACTTTTTATCATGAATATATGATAATATCTCATTAAGTATCAAGTGTTTTTTGAAAAATAGGCCTAACTCACTAAATGCTGAGAATTTTATTCTGGCATACTAGAACCAACTTATTTGAATCTGGTAAATAAAGGTTAATGAAATATCCAGATAAGTTGAAATAGATGAGCTGAAATATGTTTAAAAAATTTCAAGTGCTTCTTGTTTGAGCTTTCTTGCTGCTTCTTGTTTCAATGTTTCATGTTTAAAAAACTTCAAAAGCAGAGGAACATCCCTGGAAGATGGCAGATTATTTTGAAGACCTACTACAAGAATCATCATTCCTGAAATGTGGACCTAATTTGTCGTTTTGAAATCTGCAGCAAATTTCATTGAGAATTTGTTCATCAGGGTCAGACCATCAAATTTTTTTACAGCAAAGTTCTGAGATATTTGAGGGAGGGCATTCAGTAAAAGTGACTAGATCTGTAGTGAGCAAAGAAATGGATTCTCCATGACAACATTTCATCTTGTCTCTGAGCACTTCTCATTTGTGAGTTTCTTGTTTAGGACAACATGTTAACACTTTCACATTCACACTACTCACCATATTTGGTCACTGTGGAGTTCTTCCTTTTCCTGAAGAGGCACATTCAGCTCAAAGGTCATCATCTTAGTACAGCTGCTGAGATCCAAAGTGAGTTGCAGAAGGCTCTCAACTTTTTTTTACAAAAGATGTCTTTTAAGCTGCACTCCAAAAAGGCAGGAACACTGGGTCTGGTGAAATGTTGCACGAGTTACGTGTTTTGAAGGAGATAATATACAAGATTAGGTAAATAAATACTTTTTTGAAACAGACAAGTTCAGAAACTTTTTTATATCACCACATGTAACATTTCATCTCCCCATGAAGAGTAAATGAGTTTCAGTAGAACTCGAAGAAGTAGAAGCCTATATGATTGCCAAATAGAAGTTGAAGACAATACAGTTGCCAAAAACGTCTGTTTATGGCACAGCTCAAATCCATCGCTATATATTTACTAATGTTCAAAATAGCTTTTTAGAATGATTTTTTCTAAATGTCACATTAAAAAAAAACTGTTAATACTATGATATGAAATATCTTGTCTCAGAAACTTGTAAACCATACTGAGACAAAAAATACGCAGAAGAAAACCCGAAAATGGAGAGATCCACATCTAGAACGCCGTGGAAACCTACTACTCAATGTTGTAAATGCTATGGATTATATTCTAATGACACACATACTTTTAATTCCTTGGCCATGGGCACACAATGGTCCCATATGTTACGCAGAGGTGGGTGCAAGGCATATGAGGTCACCATATTAATTTGTATCATAATGGTTCCATATTTAGATGTCTGACAGTTTCAATCTGTATCTTTAATGAAGAAAAGAAATGAATATCAATTTCCACATCTATTTTAGGACCTTAGCAATCAATAATTTAACTCACTGCTAACATTGATGAAGAAGAAGGTTGTTACACATTCTTACTCTGTAAAAAGGTTATTAAATTAAAGTGTCTCATCCATATGCCCCAGGTTGCTCATTACAAAATTTTGCGAATTTTCTTGGCAGAATATGGAATGTCTACTTTAGTTATTTTGGAAGAAACTGGACGTTGTAATAGTAAGGACATAAGGAAGTTGGGCAGTAAAGAGAAAAAATTCATTGGGAGAGGGAGCATATTAATGGAGGAGAGGAAAAAAATGATTATGGTAAGGCCAAGATAAAAGATTAATGAAAATTTTAAATATGGCCTAACAGCATTATACAATGATTATTAGGCTTATAAACTTAGTCACAGGAAAAAGTGTGATTGCTATTTGGAAGCACTTTAGTTTAGCATGCCAATATGCAGGGATGAAATACAATTGTTTAAAAGAAACATAAGAAGAGGAATTAGCATAGTGGGGAAAGTAAAAAGTTGCAAAGTGATCTGAACAAGACAGGAAATAATGATATTATAAATTATGGGATTCTGAAGAGCATGTAGGGAGGTGGCTTTTTAGTAATTTTAGGCATAATTAGGAGAGGAATAGATATTTACGAGGGTGGTCCGATAAGTACTTAGCCTCGCCGCCCGATGGTGCCTTTATCACAAGAGAAATTTACTATCGTGTAGTACATTATTGTTGACGGCTATTGTTGAAATTTCAGCCGGATTGGGCTCTTAGTTTTGTTTTGACCGCGTGTGGACGCTGGCATGTCCAAGGATTTTAGAAA
>WURS02023795.1:0-11860 GCA_011762765.2 Rhinocypha anisoptera | reverse complement strand
GAGGTCATCGCCGCCACGGAGGCCTAATTTGCAGGCCTCAAGAAAACGTATTTTTCAGACGGGTTAAAGAACTGGGGGGGAGGTGGGAGGGGGGGGTTGTGTCCACGTATGATCCCGATGGTCGAATTTTAATGCGCACTGCGATATTCGCGATTTTTCCGACTTGCGATTATATATTTGCATACATTTAATCTCGGGACACATTCGTCTGCCTGTCAGCGATGCCGTCGGAGAGCATAAAAGAGTGAGGCGATTACGTGCTAAATTTGGACCGTTATTGGGGATTAATTTCTAGTTCGCTTTTTTGTCCCACGTGCCCCACGGCTCCCGCATGTTGACTTTTACACGCGGTCGGTCTCTCGATACCGCGACGTAGGACTCACCGTCTCTATTTGCTCGGAAAGGGCGTTCAGTTATTTAAACCGAACCATTTAAAATTGTTTCACTAAGGAACACACTCGGTTTGCCGATTTGAGAGCTGCTTTCGCTTTGCACTGCTGAAGTTATTACCGAAAGTGCAATCGCGATTCGCATTACACGTTGAATTGAACTGATATATCGATTCATTGAATATCTGTCACTTAAGAGGCATCTCCTGTTTGTCTATAGGCCGTGAAAAGGCTCCCTCCTCGTCAATTTCTCCGACTCGACTCGAATAATTCGATTCCTGGGCACTCGGTTCTCCCGATTCTCCGAAAGGTGATCCTGTGAATTGAAAATCGAAAATCTCGTTTTTGGAATTCCCGTTCGTCCCTCTCCCTCGAAACGCCACCTTCCACCCACCCACCCACCACCTGCTTTTCCGAGATACGAGCTTGATTGCTTAAGAAATCCTATAAGCAATAAAATTCTGTTGATAAGGACAATTTTCCTTCATCCGGCTCTGCTGTAGGGTCCCCGCAAGGGAGGAAATGTCGATATCAGTCAGAAATTTATTTCCTCTACGAAAAACCTTTTCTTATCAGACCCAAAACGCTGCAATGTTCTTTCAGAATGAAAGTTTTCATTGCTTCAAAATAGTGACATATTTTTAATTAGGTGCGTAATAGCTCTAAGCTACAAAATTGCTTTTCTCGGAGACCATTTTTTATCGTACTATGATGCATTAGGGGTGGATTTTAAAACAACCAATGCTTTTAAACGGATAAAATTTTAATTATATGTTTAATAGAAATTCATCTAAGTTCATGGCTTAGTAACATCTCTCCAATTCAATTCTTATTTTACTAAGATTCACTGTTATCTCATTTTAAGTGCATAAAATATAATATTAAACCACAGTTCCAAGTTAATACACAAAGTACTATTCATTGTCGTAATAAATAACAAGATTCTACACTAGTAAATCTACAATCTATTCCAAATGGAAAGGGAATACTAATAAAGGACAAAAGCCGTTATCTTGAAGTATATTCTTCCATTTTCATATTATAAATATTTCTTCCAAATTAACTAGTTTCAATATAGTTTCTATTGCACCTTGTGTTATAAATACACCGTGACTATACTTGACTGACTACCATGACTGACTTGTGGACAACACTTCCTTTATAGCATTACATCTCAGTTGAAATATGTAGCGGTTATTTTTCGGCTAAATATATCCAATATCAACGTAATATTGTATGGACAAGTTCTCTCAAGAGTTTTTGTCTTCAAGTGTAGGCCATAAATCTTCATCTTCTCAAATATCCTCAAAAAGAGAGGGCATATCTATGATATCACTTCATCACATGCAAATCCCTGGCGGATACTTTTTCTATGTAGTCTAGAATATCATGTCTCACGGATGTTAAATTCGTAAATAATGGGTTAAATTTGGTTGAAATATGATCCTGAACTTTCTTACTTAATTCAGTGACCTAATGTTATCACTATGGTCTTATCAAATAATTTTCCTTGATTTTTCTTTCAATTTATGTAATTTATGGGTTTAAATTTTATTGTAAGATTCCTTTCAGGACCACGGAGAATTCTTCACCTTCATTTATAATGTATACGTACTTCTAACTTTTAATGATGCAAATTTATTAAAATCATTTAATCTTCTGAACTAAAATGCAATATTTTGCAATCGAAATAAATTGTATAGTCCGGCTTTATCATTAAACCTATAAAATATCAAATTTTTCATACCATTGGTAAAGTCACGCAATATGTTATTACTGCTGGCCCGTAGTCCGTACGAATGTATAAATTTTATCCTCAATACAACCTTTCATGATGAATATTCATTAAGTTTTAAAACTTTAATAAACAGTGTAGAGTAATTACCCGTATAAAAGCTACCATACCGCCAAAACACTTCTGAATACACGAAATACTTTATTTCATTTGGATAATGGAGATCTTTTCTTTAACACCTCCATAAATCCAGGACGTGAGATTTTTAAGAGTGATTTCAGAGTTTGGATACCAATTACTCGCTTTCAGTTCTTTGAATAACCTCCACGACGTGACTGCAAAGTTCTGGTCATTAAAATCTTAGCAACCGGTTGCCAAGAGAATTTTTTCCCATATCTGGAGACAACTGCAGTGCACCCAATGGATCTCTGAACGAGCCAAAAAAAAAAAGCCAAGCATAGGAACTCCCTCGTCCTGTAGTAATTTATGCGAGAATGCGAATTAGCAATTTAACCACAGATGTATGGCAAAAGAAAATATTAACATGTTTAAACCATGCAATAAAGTGTCATCCATTTACATGGTAGTTTTTTTCCTTACAAAAAGGGAAAAATTAATGTTTGCCCACCCATCGTTCGCCCATAAATGTTGAAAATTTCCCCCCGCAATTCTCCTTTGGAAAATATGACTTCCTAGAACGGGCTATAACTCACTTAAGAGCATAATCATAGCCTATATATACAGTGTGCTACAATGAGGCTAAAGCCTTTCGTCATCGGAATAAGTGTCACATTATGATACCCATGGATTCGCTCTAGTCATGCATGCCATAATGAAGGTGATATAACTTGCAACAGACATCGCTTAGGGTGGAATTGCCTTTCAAGACTGCGACAAAATAAGCTAGCTTCTGGGAAGTACCGAAACCTTACACTGATCGCCGTATTGCATGTAATGATGATTAGAATTATTCAGACGAAAATGTATTGATTATACCAGGAAATCGAAATTCCTAAATCATCCATTCGAATATGTAATACCAAAATTTTGATCAAAATTTTCCAAGTAACATGACGACAATATGCTCATTGTGTATTCCTCTTTTATAAAAAATGCATATAATAATCTCTGTCGCATTTATGTGTGACTTACGCCTAATTCTAGAACCACTTTTGACAGTACTTATTCTGGCAATATTATGATTGTTTACATTATAGTTTTCTAAGATTTCTAAGTTTTTAGTTTTCACCGTGGTAAATGGGATAGAAATCACAAAAGGACAATAAGCCATGAATATTGTCGTGTCAAAATATAAATGGAAGTCAGTGATCAAAGTAGCAAATTAAATATTTTATGAATCTCCAAAAATTAATCTCAGTAACTAAAATGAGAAAAGGAAATTCAAACACTCCATGTATTGCTGAATTCTCTGTATGCATTGGTTTGTCATTGATAATGGAGAACTTCGGAGAAATATACAATATTTTCAATACAAACAAATTGGTAATTAAGTAGAGATAATCTTTCATGAAACCTTAAGGCATACATTTTTTATTCAAAGCAGTCTCTGGGTTAAATTAAAGCAGAATATCTTAGAAAGAAAAGCCCAATTCATGAAAATGGCAATGTAAATCCCCTCTTTTTTGGTCAAGTTTCCTCGAACTTTTCAGGGATAAAGTTATACAGATGAAATATTATTGTAAAATCAATTACGCAAGCTCAAGCATGAATCTCCTAGGATCACTAGTACGGGTTTTAATTACTTTATATTTATTATTTGGTGTTATTCTTGGTTTTAAAATTTTCTCTATTACGATAAATTTTTTTAAATCTTTCGCCAAGATAAGGAAGTTTATCGTAAATTTCCTGAATTGGAGGAGAATTCTCTTCTCATTCCGTCTGTTTATTCCTTCCTATATATATATATATATATATTATTAATTCTCAGTATTTTTATGTTAGTATGGCGGATTCTCGTTGCGGTAGAGGATATGATATTAAACATTGTGAAAATGGTTAAGAATAATGAGAAAAATTTTCATTGTAGTAATGGCATTTCATTTCTAAACTTTCTTCGTAAACTAAAACTGTATTTCAGATAATCAGTGTGTGCTACGCATATATTAGGACGAAACACAAAAAATCTCAAAATGTCTTTGATGTAATGTTTTTAATTCATTCCACTTCCCAGGCCTTTTATTACAAGTATGTCTTAAAAAACGCAAAAGACGTTCAAAGAAAAATTGGACTCATAGAGTTTATAGGTGTCAGTGATTTTTCTTATAGTCAACTCTCTTTATATCATCCTGTATCCTATATATTACAGCAAAAATGCGAATGCTATATTTTATGACGCAAAATCCTTATGATTTCCAATTATGAGCCGGAATCAATAATCATTTGAATCACTGTTACTGGTTTTCTTTATATTTATCATTTGGTGTTATTCTTGATAATGCAATATGGTAGCGTTTTCTGCTTGAATATTATCGGCATAATTTTATACAATGTATACTTTTTCCCAGAAAATTATTAAAGAGGAAAATGACTTAATTTACATAATGAAGTAATTTAAATTCCTTATATATGCCTCTGTAGTGGGATATTAGTTCTATCTTTCCCTAGCGACAGAAAATCTGCATTGTGTCCTTCGCAGCAATCCTTCCCGCCGTTTGGCTCTGTAAGACCTATTGGCCGTCAATATTTATATTAATTGCAAAGAAAAATTTAAAAAGTCGATTCGTTAAATTATCAGAAAAAACACGTTACTACAATCAAGGAAAAATTTTTATTCATTTCGTGTACCGAAATCTCGAAATGATTATTTTTCATAAACCCGGTCGTGAATGCCACGTTTGAAAATTCCATTTCCGAAACACTTCTCTTTTAGTGGCTCCACTTACAGAGAACAAGAATGACGGTTAGTTGGGAACCTGACATAGGCGCTTTTTATTCTTTCCCAGGCTTTATTTGCTGCATATAACGTCAAAGTTAATCTGTGAATGGTATAATCTACCAAAGTACGGAATATAAAACACTTCCCACAGCGTCATTTGTTTTTCTTGTCTATCCGTCAAGATAGAGATACTGTACTCTTACTTGAGTTTCGTCTGTCATACACGTGGCTGTAGTAGGGAACTATAATGAGGTGGTTTCCTCTTGCCTTCCTCATCGCTACACAAATGTCGGTTACGTGGGCCGTTTACTGTCTTATCTACAACCATTGACATTGTCATCTATTCCTTCCTTGTACTCAGCCTGAGACAATCAGCTGCGCTATACAATACCAGTTTGGCCCGCCCAAGGTTGCCAACATTTACTCTGAGCATATATTCTGAGGTTTACTATGCGACGTTAATCAAGGAAATGAAATAAACCGAGTCATTGGCGAAAACTTGCAATATTAGGATGACTCAGTACTTGTGGTAGACAACAACGAAGGACTATATAGATGCCTCATTAGTCTAATAAAGCATTTTAAAATATAGATCCTCACACTTAATATCAAGAAAATCGAGTAGGAAAGCCCAAGGAAAATGAAGGAAACTATGAATCCTTATGTTGTTAACATAAAACTAAGAATGAAAATTGCCTGCTTCGGATTTAGTTTTCGTAAACTTATAAAAGATTATAAACCTTCAAAATGTGGATATATTGGCTCATGATGAGAATTAATTGGATAGATCCAATCACCGACGTCGAAGTCTCGAGAAGAATTGGAAAGAAGAAGGAAATTCTCAGTAAGGTGAAAATGAATAAATTGTTGTATTTTGGGGAATGCTTTGAAATATTATCCAGAAACATCTACATTACTACAAATACTTCAAGAAAAAATCAAAGGAATGCGGGGGCAGAAATAAAAATAACTCTGTTTGGTTTAAGGCATTGATATGAGCATCACCAACGTTCGATAAACAGATAGGGCACATGAAGAGGTGATACCATTGCTAGTAGAATTTAGTTCTATGGTTTTATACAAAATAAATGGGAAATTACGATATTGAGGCCTAGAGAAACAAGGGATGGTGACCTGAACACTGTTTTTATAATAATATAAACTGAATTTCTTAAGTGTTTTCGAAAAAATTGCCTATCTTTGGGGCATTCTTATTTTCATGCGAGGAACATCGAAATTGTAATCATAATTAAAAGAATTATCATTAGTCACAGCTATCTCTTCAAGTAAGTTCGTAGAATATTTACAGATGATCTGAAAATGTCTAATTCAGTTAATTTTGTGTGCCTTAATTTTTCATAAATTACTATTAAATAAAATTTGCCAACGGTTGTTAATAAATTAGACTAATTAAAAACTCCTATAATTCTGTAAAATAAGAAATAATATAAAAACAGGGGTATTTCAACTCGTGATAACATCAAAATATAATGCAAAAGAACCCCATGTGATTTATTATTATCTTTTACTAAATTATCTCATTCTGTTATTTAATAAGTCTACCGTGTAATAAACTTTATTTTCTTTGTCCGTATCTTCAAATATAGTCTGTCATGGGAAGTAATTACCTTCTTGGCTCTCTTTCAATAACGTTTAAGCTGCAGAGGAAAACAATAATTTCCCTCGGCATTTGCAAAATATGTTTTCAAAAGAAAATCTACAGTTCTGTTATTTACATTGATGCAAACTTTCCCATTATTGAATACCTACGCCACTATTCCATCTGTGAAGTCTTGGGATCACTTGAATCCAATGTTGCGAATGGAGAAAACTGAATATTCCAAAAATATATTTGGAACGGTTGAACAATGAGACATCTCCGGCATTATATAGAGTCTGTTTTCAGGTGTGAAGAAATTGAAGAAATAGCATATCTCTACCAAGGGGAAAGTTACAAGGAGGTGCCTCCGTGAATTCCCTCCCGGCGAATTCCCCGTCTCCGGATCTAGGTATTCCTTTCCGGTTGGCTGAGATATAAGACGAGAGAACGTGTAACTGTGGATGCGAAGCGCTTCGATTCATAGTTTCAAGGACTGCGTTTCCGAAAATAGTAGTCCACTCGCGACTATTCTGTGCCCTCACTACGGGCGAGGCAGATGGGGAGATTCTCACAAAGTTCCTCGGGAGTGAGGTCGCAACGAATGCAATATCGAGATGAGCACAGCCCCTCCTCGTGAGTACACAGACAGAGGAGAGAGAGAGAGAGAGAGCACGGTGGAGTAGCGCGATACGGCCTTTGAGTCAGCTAATGGTTTCTTAAGTTGCATTAAGTCGTCCCGCGCCGAGATCTTGTTGGCACGAAAGGACTCTGGGATGAAACCACCATTATGACGACATTATATTAGACCCAGTGGTGATATTAAGTTTCATTTACCCGAGGTGCTGATTAACACCTCGTCCACTCGAAGAAGCATGCGCAAGTCAGACATAGTTCTATAGGCATTTCCCCTTTTGTTGTGAGATTCAGATCCGTTAAAGAACGTATTTAGTCCATGGTATTGTTGTAATTTCATGTTTCGCCAAACGTCCTTTGCAGAATTATTTGAAGTGGTTTCTCCCTGAGGTGCTAAATTCTTTTTACTAATCAGTTCAGGCATTTTTTCTCTGCACCCTTATGGATAAGACGATATCAAAACAATGATATAATAACTGGTTTTAAATTGGAGAAAGTATATTATTTTGTGGATTACAAAGAAATAAATTTTATCCCAAACATTTAACACCAGTGTTTTTCACCAAGTAGAGTAGAAAGTAGTTAGTCTGTCTTTTTTTTGTGAATTATTTTACAAAAGTCGAAATTTTGTTAGACGCGATGTAAAAATTTTAGAAATTTGTAATATGCGTCTTCTCAGCTAAGGTCTATTAAAGTTATGTGCTTATGGGAGTGTAGTAGTTAAAAATAACTAGCTCAGTATGATTTTAATTCCACAGGAATACTTTATTTTTAAAATGAAACCATTTCCACTCTTTTCAGTATCAGAATTTTTCTTTTGAGTTATTTTCCCCTATTTTTCTGTATAAATATACTGTTTGAGAACAACAGCGGTGCATATTAGTAACTAAATATGAAAATTTTTACCCAAAGATGATGCTGTTAAAATGGACTCCCGCATTTCGTTAAGGACCCATCTGAATTACTGAGCGTTATTCGCTGAGGAGGCCGTCACTCGGTGGAATTCCATAATGAAACAAATAGAGTTGATGACGACAAATACAGATGATGACAATTATCGTCGAAACGATCGTTTATTTCTTTTTCTTATGTGGAAATATTTACAAGTGACAATCTCTATTTGTTTCTCTGAATTACTTTAGCTTCTCAGCTTGTTTTCATTTCTCATTTTAATTTTAAATCCCTTGCGGAAACTTTCGCGGAGTTTTGGGCTTGCAGATTCAAGTTCAACGTGTTTTCCATCGCGTTTTTCTATAGTATCAGGGTAACGGTTTCCCAAGACCGTAGTCTGCGTCTTCAGGTATGAAATGAAGAAAAATAGTCAGATGTGTACATAAATTATTTTTATCCAGATGGCCTACAACTTCCGTTAAAATTATATTATCATTCCTCACACTTTTTGCATTTTTTAAAATCATAATTATATTTTAATATGACCTTTCTATTTATACAATTCAATTAAATTAACATAGACTATAGAGACTGTTTCAAACAGAGCTCAATACAGTTACTTACATACATACTCCATGCATATCATATAGGTAATCACACATATTTGGCTGGTAAAAGATAGATAATTACTAGTCTTTCCAGTCATGATTACAGTCTCGGATCCCGAATAAATAATAATATTATATATATATATATATGTTTAAAAGTTTATTTTACTACCAGGATATTGATCATGAGGTATTCAAAACTAATACGGTGGCATTTCTTCATTGCACGTGATTTCAAATATACCAATTCAAAGTTGCTTTTATGCTTCAAATGTAATCCTGCTAATGCAAACCTTGCACAAGGCAAGGAGAAATGAAACGGTATTGTTACTCGTCATCAATTTGTATACACTAGTTGAGATTCTTGAGCCAACATTCTATCTAAGAGTAACTGAATAAAAATAGATATTTTACCGTAATTTTTATACATTGTGCATTGTATCATGCCGATGTATATATTGTGTGTAGTAAGTACATGATGTGTGTAGTTTTCCATTCGTAGTAGTAGTGGTGCTGGATATTCACAGAAAATTACCCTCGCTCCCGATAAAATTTCCCGCTCCATTTGAGATTTTTATTTTCTCAGAGGGAATTCGTATCAAGTTTAAGAGTAGTCCTCCGCGTGTATCAGGGAGGGTCTGGAATCCGATAAAGGTGTTGAGACATAACGCTTCACTTAAAACTTTCGTCCCGTCGAAGAAGAGCGTTTCTTCTCTAATCATTATTTTTATTCTTTTGTTTCAGTTGGGTGAATCCGCCGTGAAAGGCGACGCCACGTGTTCTCTATTCCGCGGGATCCCACGCGTCGGTGGCCGCCGGAGGAGGGTCCCTCACTACCCCGAAAACTTCCGGCGAAGAAAAAGAGATGCAGAGAGAGAGGGAGGGAGAGCCGGAATCACATCCTACATTGAACGGATATCGTCCGGAGCAAGAGAGTAATGCCAAGAAAGAAGAGGATGGAGAATGACTCTCGAGAAAGGAGATCCGCTTGCGACTGTATTTCTCCAGTGCCGATGGACTAAGGGAGAGTGGGAAAGAGGAGAGAGGGAAAAATCTCAGAAATAAGAAATGCGGATATCCGTGAAGGTGGGCCCCCATTCGCGGCGACGTCCCTCCACATCTCTCCGTCGGTTCGATCGTCTGGAAAATTCGACGCGGGGTGGGATTTTGATTTCGGAGGGACCCTACAGCTGTGCAGTAGCCTCTCACGCTTCAACCAGTGCGATCAACCCGTCGTAGGTCTTTCCAAAGTCCTCCAAAACTTCCTCTCTTCTCACACATTCCTTTTTCGCCGACGAGTAGGAAGGACAGTCGAGGCGAATGGCGATCCCGAAGGACGGAGTTACTATACAAGGAACGTTCTCATCATCATCACCACCACTGGAGTGATCGGATCGCATGCTCTTGGGCGGTTGGTTTTTGCATTTTCCTCCCCCCTCGAATGTGGTGTGGACGATGGTGCGTTCCCTTAACACCACGTTCTCGAGGTATTTCAGCCCCCCACTCCGCTTGACTAATGGAATCCGGAGTACGAGGACATAAGACCGATGACCAGTGAATCATCGACGCATGATGCAAGATCAAAAGATGAGGAGAACGACGAAGGGTAGCGACAGCTAGTGCTTAACGGCCACGATTACGACATTTTCCCGTCGGAGTTCTTCAAACGAAGGTCTAGTTTTTATTCCGCTGCGACCGAGTGACGAATCGTCCAAACTACGGCCATCGTACAAATGCTCTTCACACCCTCGTCCAAATGAATATTCTGAAATGAATTCAATTAATAAGGGAAAGGAAATTATATTTTCGGCAGTGATTCAGTGAACAAAGTTGTGGATTCGGCCTCATAAAAATGAATTTCAAGAGTTTTGAAGACTTCACTAAGGAACTTTCCAATACCCGAATATACATAGCATTAAATGAAAGAGATTTCCAAACCAACACACTCGCCGTTGGGCAAATATTTAAATTTTACTTCTAAAAAATTTCAAGATCACAGGAATATTATTTTATAAAATATCAACAGTCGATATTTTAAATCAGAGAGGAAACAATAAATGCAATAATAGGCATGAGTGCATGCAACTGTTTTAAGTTCCACGTGTAATATATTGTATTTAAAGTTATATGTATATGTATACACACATATAAGAGTTATATTTTTTGATTGACTTGGACAGAAGTTTTGAAAAATTTCTGTCATATGCTAAAGTTTGCCGAACTGAAAACGGTGCTCAAACGTACTTAGAAAGCGCTTATTTTAAAAAAAGTGAAGTTTTATGAGTTTTTTTTCATAATAGAAAGAATTTTATGCTTAAGCTTGCTTTTAATTCACCGCATCGTAAGTCCTCAACAGCCAAGTGCAAGCGTTAGGGGCGTAAAAGAATATTGGATATATCTCTATGTCTATTAGAACTCAACTGCTGTGTGGCTGTGAAAAGTTTGAATTGCCGTGAGCGAACGGAAGTTGTTCAGTTCAAGAAATCTTCTTCATGTTCATCATGGATCGAGAACTGATCTCGAGTTTTGACACGTACGAGGATACGGAATACGGAGTGGATTCCAAGGAAGTCATCGAATACACCCACGTCCTTGATAATGACACCAGCCAGAACGTCTCTGACTGGAACGACAATGACTACACAATCCCGGGGAGGGCGGACGGGGATGCAGGTGACTGCCCGAGAGGCGACGACTACATCTACGAGAGCATCCTCTTCGGGACGACCCTGGCCGTTCCCGAGTGGGAGGCCCTCCTCACGGCCTTCGCGCTCACCCTCATCATCCTCCTCACCCTCGTGGGGAACGTCCTGGTCATCCTGTCCGTCTTCACCTACAAGCCGCTGAGAATCGTTCAGAACTTCTTCATCGTGTCGCTGGCCGTGGCCGACATCACGGTGGCCCTCCTCGTCCTGCCCTTCAACGTGGCCTACAGCCTCATCGGCAGGTGGGAGTTCGGCATCACCCTGTGCAAGATGTGGCTGACCTGCGACGTCCTCTGCTGCACGGCCTCCATACTCCACCTTTGCGCCATCGCCCTGGATCGCTACTGGGCCATCACGGACCCCATCGCCTACGCCCAGAAACGCACCCTGCGGCGGGTGCTCT